>JBAMJV010014363.1:0-24126 GCA_037951105.1 Echinarachnius parma
GATTCGGCGACTTCCCGACCGTCGCGATCGAAGGATATACGTTTTGCGGAGGACAATAAGGCATTCCCGAGTCGCTCCCGCCCCGTGGTCGTCCTCCAGATCGAAGAAAAGGGAAAGTCAGCAATGTCAATTGCCTGTTTAAGACGCCGAGCATTGACTAACGATTTATCGCCGTAAAAGTATTTTGTAAGAATATAAATTGGAGTAGATAAAACAAATAATATATCGAGAAACTATTTTAGATATAACACGTTGCGAAACTACCCAGGTTTTGATAAATATCAATATTTATATTACGCGGATGGTATGGTAATGATCGCTATTGCCGATTGGCATCGTGTTTGTAAGTGCATGGACGACAAAATGCGACAACTTCAATTTAGCTGCGGTTATACAACGCGCGATGGCTGTACAGCCGTGTATACACGTCGCGCAGTCATCTAATTACCCCACCGAACCGTAGTTTATTTGCATAGCTCACTGACCTGCTGACCATCGTCTCTATTCGCCCTACCGTACACGATACTATAATTGCGCCAGCTTGTGGTAAGATGTATTAAGTTAGCCACGAAGCTAGCATGCAGTACCAGAAGAGACGCCGACGGGGTGGGGGTGGGGGTGGGGGTAGAATGGACGGGGAGGTATCTGCTCATTATGCATTGCATGTATAAACGGCTATCATCGGGTTTCACAAGAGTATGAACAAAATGTATACGCGGGAGAACTTAGTTTGGATATGAATTGTGTAGGGGACACGACGGGTTATGTGTCATGCAGGCAATTGAAGACACGGGGGGGGGGGGGGGGGGCAGCGGCGAAGCTAGCAAGAACACGAACATAGTGTACTGTATATCTAATTTGATACAAGCGGAACAAATTATCGGGGGTGGGGGTAGAATGGATGGGGGAAGTATCTGCTCATGTAGTATGCAAATGCATGTATATTCCTTTCAAGGGAATATACATGTATCATGATCATCGGGTTTCACAAAAATATGAACAACGTCAATGGTATCGGCGGGAGAACTTAGTTTATGATATTAAATGTGTAGGTGACACGACGGGTTATTTGTCATACAGGCAATTGGAGCCGCGGGGTGGGGGGGGGGACGGGGAGGGGGGAGGGGTGGGGGAGGGGGGAGCGGCGAAGCTACTTTATTAGCAAGAACACATACATAGTGTATTGTATCTATTTTAATACAAGCGGAACAAATTATGGATCATATGAAATATGGGGGATAACTGAATAACTTTGCGTGGATACTAAATCATCATGGTTTTGTTATACATTGGCCGAATGTATCGTTGGACGGGCCCCGACGGGTTGTGGGGGCGGGATTGAGTCGCCCGAGTCTATTTTGTCTTACTATTTAAATGATGACTGTGGGATATTTAGTAAAGTTTTAAAGTGGTGTATGTCATCATCGTCTTTCTCTTACAAAAACCCGCGGATTTCCGCGGGTACAGCTAGTTCTTATTTGAATGCTAGATGTGCAAAGAAGCACGCCTGAAAACGAAATAGAAAACCCAAATCGGTCCGAAATCTAAAGTCAAGCAAACTGGCACGAATTTGAATGACGGATGTGTATTGCCAAATTGTTTGACATTCTGAGTTTCTGACCAATTTGAATACGTTGTCGTTGCAAACTGAATGCGATTTGACGAAGATGAATGTTCTGGAGTTTAAAATTGAACAGTGTAAACAGCAGGTTTACAAAAATCACGCGAACTTGAATGACATATAATGAATATGCCCGCTATTTTGACGAATTCGGCCGGGAAATCCTATAGTAAAACTCAATGGTCACTAGGTGACAAAAACTAATATCGATGTTTACCCTGTTTCGTTATAGGTAAACAGTGATCTTGTCTATGAAACTTTCAGATATCAATTAGCGGTATCCGATATGCGTCGGGCTTTCTGGCAAGTACTAATCGCGTTATGGAGACGGACAATCGGCGAGGGCGGAGCCCGAGCCCGAGCGCGAAGAGCCAGTTAGTCCCGCTCGCTGACCCCGTGCCGTATAGCTCTCTCACAGCTAGCTAGCTCGCGATCGCATAGAGAATCTCCAAGCCATTTAGAGCCTTGACTAAAGGCTAGATATCAATCGGAATAATCTTACGATCATATATTGGGATGTGATTGAAGTCTCAAATATCACCTTTGTAAAACATAATGAAGGTTATGGATCACTTTAACACATTTTATTTTAGTTTAGATGCGGTAGTTATACACTTAAATAATAATCCTTTGAACAACACGTCAATGAACGGAAGGTTGCGACAGTTACTTACCAGAGTAAAATCATGAAGTATCATGTATTATTTATGGCTTAGTTTCATCTTTATTTATACAGTAGTTGTGTTTTTGATCTTGTTTGTTCGCCTGCTTCATTGTGATTAGAATAGGTGTCATGCAATATTTCGAATGAATTACAATTTAACACAAAATTAGTTTCAATTAAATTATCATCCAGTATACAAGTGTAACCCCGAGTGTTACTATGATGTCTAAAGTAGTACCCCCGCCCCCCCCCCCCCCCCCCCAATCTATGTAAATATGTTAATTTTCCCCTCATTTAACTTGTTTGTAATATTATGTATTTATGTATTCCTTTCACGGCCCTGCTGAAAAACAGCTTGTAGCTGAAAGCGGGCATTTTTAAATTGTATGTATACCGTGATTAAATTAAATAAACAAAGTAAACAAAACTAAGTTCACACGCGGAATGCCCCGATTTTCCGCGCCGATGTGGACGCAGTGGACTTGCTTGCGGCGCTTTTCTGGTTGTCATGGCGATGATAGACAAGGCCAGGACCGGGACCAGTTTACTGACCTCATTATAATTTCGTGTTGGATTTCTCTGACAGGGGTCATATCCGGGGTCATATGTTGCTTCGAAGGCACGTGTCTGTAAGATCCGGGTTCTACCAAGGGTTCTAAATAGAAACAATTAAGCTCTTTGGTCTATATAATTCTACCACTACCAGTATGTTTTTCAAATTTTCTCAATTTATCCTGTTTTCTCATTACAAATTATAACTTACGACGAGATGCTAAAGCACGCATGTAATGATAATCTATATTATTTTACAAGAACGCAATGTTACAATATCTTTTAATTGCATCGCACGACCATCATTCCATGATCATTCTCTCCCCGTTTACTTCATAATGGTCCCTTTCACGTTGCTTGATTGTTATATGAAAAGAAACTTCGGTTGGCAGTCTTTTATTACTGTTAGTCATTACTTTTTCTCTGTTTAATTCCTAGTAAGTAGTTGGAATCTTTTCAGGACATTATTTATATTTATATGCAAGGTCTTCATAATGATTTTGATTCGAATTTCCACGATCTAATGTTTAAAAAAATAAAACTAAACAAATTTCACATTTGCAGTTTTCATGGTGCTGAACTATCTCAAGGTGTCTTCTTTTCTTTCATTCCCTTCCCATAACTTTCCATTTTCCCCATTTTCCCCATTGCTTCCTACATGTAGTTGATTTTTTATCTAATTTTTAAAGAAGTATTAATGTAAAAGGTTATTTTTGTGTATCTAATTTCCGGTATACTGAATGTAAATATAAACGCCCATAAATCACACTTATTTCACGCTTTTGAAATTTTTCACTATTACTTCCCTGTTCGAGTCTTTTGATTGTATACATCTAATTCATTAAACGCCCAATATAATACATTAATTTGCATCGTGTAATTGATATTCGTTGTCCTCGGACAACTGTCACTTTATTCTTCCTTCTTTCTTTCTAGTTGAAAATTTGTAAAAAGTATTCCTCGTTTCGATGTATAATTATTTAACAACTTCAAATCCGTGATTACTTTTGCCTTGTTACTTCTCCATCGATGTCTCCCTTTGTGCTTCATATATAGTCCCTTGTTTTACGGCTTGTTTACTTTCTATGGAAGTGTGTGATTTATTATTGTATAAGTACGAGTATAACAAACAAATTGTTAAGTATTGCTAATTATTAATTATATCCACTACGTTGCTTATCTTGCATGAGTTTGGTATTATTTTCCCCCTCTTTATATCACTGTCTGGTGTCTATTGATACTTGAAGTTTAATCCGTTTTACTTCACACATTCATAAATCAAATTACCAAAACAAAATTTGTTTAATTCTTCTCATAAGTCATCCAAGTGTAAGCATATAACGGAACACCCATTCTTATTTGTCGGCATTATAGTTGCCCTTATTATATTTTTTATCTGTTAACTTTCCCTTATATATTTTGTGTAAAAGTTTAGAACATAATCATATGATTAATAATTATAATAAAGACATTATTTCCACCATAGAGTAACTATAATTAATTTCCACACTAAGATCTTTTTCACGTCTTTGAATTTTCCAGCTCTTACTTCCACATTACTCAACGCCCGCATACAAGTTATTTACATTTCATTTACTTTATCAGACAGAGAAAAAACAGAAAACTGTTACATTGAACCGTGTGCATGGTGTGGCAAGACTTAAAGGGATAGTTGAGTTTTGGTATAGAGGGCGCTACCCAAAATAATTTTTGGTGAGATAGTGAAAAACTTAGTGTCAAATTTGAAAGAGCATACAATTTTAAAGGGATAGTTGAGTATTGGTATAGAGGGCGCTTCACACAGTATTTTTTGTGAAATAATGAAAAACTGAGTGTCAAATTCGAAAGAGCATACAATTTTAATGACAGAATAAGCTTTATTTGATAAAAATCGGTTCAGAAATGGCTGAAATTTCCATAAACATAACCATTTGTAATAAATGTGGGGCCCCACAATTATTCGACAATTTTGAACCAGCCTTTAAAATTGTTTAAAAATGCTTCCTCTTTTCAAAAATTTACAAATTAGGTTTTTAGATAGTTGTTGATTATCTCTCTATCTAATCACTATTTCAACAAAACATCACATGCACAATATTATTCTAAATGGTTGAAACAGAAGAGTGTTTAGAGAGCGCCCTCTTGAGTTTTAACGGCTCTTTTTGAATGATAACAGGCTTTTTACTTAGTCGTTTGTGATGTTTTATTTCTTTCGAGCATGGTGGGGTTACACCTATTAGTTTGTAATGTAATGGTGCAGGTTTTGCTTACTAAAATTCAGTTTGACCAAAACTGTACTCTCTTTACCAGAACTCAACTATCCCTTTAATGACAGAATATATTCAGTTTCATCAAAATCGGTTAAAAAACGGCTGAAATATCCATAAACATAACCATTTGTAATTGTGGGGCCCCACAAATATTCGATAATTTTGAACCAGCCGTTAAAATTGTTTAAAAATGCTTCCTCTTTTCAAAAATTTACAAATTAGGTTTTTAGATAGTTGTTGATTATCTCTCTATCTAATCACTATTTCAACAAAACATCACATGCACAATATTATTCTAAATGGTTGAAACAGAAGAGTGTTTAGAGAGCGCCCTCTTGAGTTTTAACGGCTCTTTTTGAATGATAACAGGCTTTTTACTTAGTCGTTTGTGATGTTTTATTCCTTTCGAGCATGGTGGGGTTACACCTATTAGTTTGTAATGTAATGGTGCAGGTTTTGCTTACTAAAATTCAGTTTGACCAAAACTGTACTCTCTTTACCAGAACTCAACTATCCCTTTAATGACAGAATATATTTAGTTTCATCAAAATCGGTTAAAAAACGGCTGAAATATCCATAAACATAACCATTTGTAATTGTGGGGCCCCACAAATATTCGATAATTTTGAATTTTAGTTGTTGATTATCTAATCACTATTTCAACAAAACATCACATGCACAATATTTAATTTTAAATGGTTGAAACCAATGAAATTTTAGAGAGCGTCCTCTTGAGTTTTAATGGCTCTTTTTTGATGATATACAGGCTTTTTACTTAGTCGTTTGTAATTGTGTATTCATTTCGAGCATGGTGGAGTTATTGACTATTAGTTTGTAATGTAATGGTGCAGGTGTTGGTAACTAACCAAAATTGTACTCTCTTTACCAAAACTCAACTATTCCTTTAATTGGTGTTTACAGAACATATCTAATGAATATCCCTACTTATTATTTATTGATTGAACCGATAGTTACCGTGGCATGAATGATACCTCCACTGGAGTTTTTACTTTGATATATTTAATGTAAGACTATAAAAGATGTTTCTATAAATTATTAATGAGCGCACGGGCAAATATTTCAAACGAGCTTATGTAAGTGTGTGAATCAGCAAACTTAGAATAAAGAATAATGTATAATTATGAGATCAACTGGTAACCAGAATATTAAAAATGAAATAACAGTCCGCGAAAAACCTTAATACGCTTCGAGTCCAATTCAAGTCGATTGCACGTACCAACACGCGTCCCGCGATCACCCGCGCAATTCGATGGGGGCTTATCCTTCTCGCTACCTCCGGCAACGCTCTCGCGACAACGACGACGACGACGACCACGATGACGATGACGAACTCGGCAAATATAAACTTCCCACTTTCAATCACGCTCCCCACAAGCAATGTGGAAGGGAGGGGTGCCTCCACGTTGGCATCTACTCTCGATGACTTCCACTCGAATCGCTCTCCATGGAAAGGGTAAAGAAGTCTTTAATATTAAAATATATCGGTCTGCCGTAGCAGGTCACGTTCGTAGCATGGAACACGTTAACGAGTGTTGCAATTAAGAAAACATTCATCAGCTGGCTCAGAGTAGCACAATACAAATATATTTCTATATTGTAATAATTAATTGAGTCTTCTCAATTCAAGTTATGGGTGAATACAAATTTGGTCCAACTATTAATATTGACACTTTTCAATCACATGGCTTTCCTTTCTAACTGGTGAACACACATTACATGCATGGGCCTTCTGACGTTCGAGGAGCTTAGATTAAAAAAGCACCCTCTCACTATAAGGCAGCCCAGCGGTAAGAGAACAAGCTCATGGTCTGGTTGACCAATATATACAACCAGAGAAATACCACACCCTGATTTAGCATCGAAACCCTTACACAATCCCCCACAACATTATTTCCCTCTCCCTAAAACATAAACAACAAACCCAAGTTACTTAATAAATCACCCCACACTAGCTTGCCCAGCAAACCCCCAAGGTTAGCTACCACTCTCCTCCCAGACCAGAGGTTAAAGGTGGAAGTAATTAAGAGAAACATACACAAAAGAGAGAAAAATAGAAAACAAGAGGGCATGAACTCACAGTAAACCATAACTATACATTATACATTATTCTTTATTCTAAGTGTGCAGATTCACACACTTACATATCTCCCGGCTAACTTTGATCATGACTCCCACTGCATTCATGATGACCCAAAATAAAATAATACATCCATTTCCCAACAAACTAACAATAGCATCAATATCACAAATCAACTACCCCCCACTCAATTCCAGGGGAATAACATTTCAACGGAATCAACTGTTCAAACAAATTAAATGCGAGTAAATATGATTAAATGAGATTGGATAAACAAAGAAACATACAAATGTAACCAAAAGTCAAAACAGCATCACAAGCAAAATTATTATGCTTATATAATATCAATTGTCATTCTCCCTAAATTATGTTTACCTCATAACAATACATGTACATGTATCTATACCATCAACCAAGGAGCTTCAAGTGCAACATACTCATTGAGTGCTACACATAATATAAAATCAGATGCGGGATGAATGTAACTAAATCCAGTACCCATATCACTATCAAAACATCCTGATACATGCAGATCCCGTTCAAGAAAACCAAGATGAACTAACGATGCAATAACATCCTAAAAGAACAAGGGATAAGATTGAAAATACAACCTCATATACATATTATATGACGAGTTCTATAATACCTTCCTCAATTCTCAAACACTTCCCTATTAGTCCTGTAGATGGTCCTATATTTTGTGTATTAGACCTGGAGACGTTCTTTAGTACAATGTTTTTTATGGATTCATATTCTAGAAGGGTGTAGAATAAATTTCAGCTTTGTTGCCACCTCGGCAACCTTGGGCAACTTTTTTTTATAAGCATTATAACGATAATTAGCTAATTTGCATATTTCTGAAATAAGGTCAGGGGTCACTTTTTATCGAGGAATAGTACAATATTGAACAAAACTATTTTGTTAGGGTAATTTGGGGCAAGGAATCCATTTCCGGTGCTCATTTGCATGTGCCATATGGGCTACACCTTGAAATCCAAGATGGCTGCCGCTAATTTGCATATTTATGAATATTATTGATTTTCAGTGACTACAGCCTCTAATAAGCAATAATTTCAGATTATTATTCTTCAAACATGTTCTAAATATGTAGTAAAGATATTTCAGATTTGTTGCCACTATGGCAACATATAGATATGCATATTATTTGCATAATTAGGTTATTTACCTTATTTGCATATTCCCCCAAATTGCGTATATTGGAAACCCGGAAAGTAATATATCACCATGGCAACCTTCTCAAATCCAAGATGGCTGGTCATCAAATTTCACATGTTATGATACACGACTTCATTCTTTTGGTTATATTAGATCAATATTATAATATTGTGACTTTCCATTATTGGAATTAGAAAGTAGAACACTTGAATTACAATGTAGATGGATGCTTACAGTACAAATATTACAGTTTTATAAAAATAAATGCTGTTAAAGTGGAAAATAGCATTATCTCCATTAAAATACCAAAGGCGGACATCTTGGATTTATGTTGGTTGCAAAGGTGATACATCGATTTAAGTATCATAAATGAATTTGTTGCCCCCTAAAACCTTGGAAAAGTGGTATTTCTTGTCTTTTTAACCTTCTGTGTTCACAATATACACGATTTTACCTGATTTCTGGGAATATGCAAATTAGGTAAATTATCTAATTATGCTAATAACATGCATTGTAAGAGGTTGCCAAGGGGGTAACCGAGCTGGAAAATCTTTAATACACATTGAGAACATGACTGAAGAAAAATAAAGAAACATTATTGCTTATTTGAGGCTATAGCCACTGAAAATCAATAATATTCATAAATATGCAAATTAGGGGCCGCCATATTGGATTTCAGGGTGTTGCCTACATGGCACTTGCAAACGAGCACCGGAAATGAATTCCTTACCCCAAAATACCTTATAATCTTTGTTTTAACTACTATTGGACTATTTTTAGATAGAGAATGACCCCTGACCTTATCTCAGAAATATAGCTGTTTCTTCGCCTATTTCTTTGATTGAACAAACTGACAGTCGTTTGTAATTGTCTATACCTTTCGAGCATGGTGGAGTTATAACTATTAGTTTGTAATGTTATTGTGCAGGTTTTGGTTACTAAAGCTCAGCCTTACCAAAACTGTACTACCCCTTTAAAGTGGGGTGTTGCAATATTTCCTTCGCTCATTTCTACAAACCAACTTGTTGCTATTTTCTTTTGAGTCCAAAGGTAATGATAAAAATAATCCCCTTGTGAGTTATTTATCAAAATCATTAAAGCGGTATAAAAAGGCTAAACAATAGGGGAATTTGGTGTGTGAGAATATTACCATTAATTTGGTGTGTGTTGCAATAATTTCTCTTTATTCAATTTACTGAACAAACTAATAATTCCCACTACTTGAATTTTCTCTTATATGAGATCAGTTACAATAATTATATATACGTACGATAACAATAAGACGAATGGTAATGTATAGATAAGTCCCGACTGCTATATAATTGATTGGTGTTAATATGGTCAGAGTTAAGCCTGCGTCACAAATCCAATGGTCCCCGGCCGAATTTATAGATCGCCAGAGAGTCGCCGAATATCAAATCTGTCAGGGAGTCGAGAGTATTTTTCGCTTGAAATCTACCCTAGCCTGTCACATATTGGACGGGGCTCGGGAAATGCCCTTTTGGTTTTGCAGTTTTGGGCGGGCTCCGTTTTGGATATGTGCGGCCGCTGTACGAAGATGGTCACCGATTTCGAAATCCGGCATGTCAAAGGGGAATTCCCCTTCCTTCTTCTTCATCTTCATTACCTACAATGCCTTAGTATTGTTTGTGTAACTCCACCCTATGCATGGTCCCTATTCAAACAAAAGCTCAGCCACACATGGTTGGTTGATTATTTGGTTTTTGAAGACGCGATCGATCAATTTTGATAATCAATAGGTGACAATTACAGATCTACGCCAGTGCTTTTCATCCTCACTGTTGCTCTCTCCTTCTTCTCCTCCTTTCGCTCCCCTCACCTCCACCCTTTTGTTATATTGTCTCATTACTTCCCCGTTCGCAGAAGACCCCAAACCTCAAGCTTCCCCCCCCCCCCCCTTCCCAACACTTCCTTCTTTAAAAATACGCTAATGAATTCATAACATCTTTATTAATCATTAGCATGAAAGTTCATCTGCATTGGTATCCCATATAATTATTTATTTTCAATCTTTTCCTCAGAAAGTTTTAGCTTCATCTTCTGCAAAGTCGGGTCCAATTTGAAGGATGTACCTGACGGCCAACATAATTATAATAATGATAAACGGTTCTTTATGATGACAAAGTATCTATGCGCACTTGTCGATTCATCATGTTTTCATCATCGTGAAGAAAAAAAACACTGACAACTATTGTAATATGAATGTGTGCATAGATAGAGTAGCGTGTCGTGGGCGGACTATTTTATTTATTTATCTTTTTTTCCCTTTTTTTTTTGGGGGGGGGGGGGGGGTGGGGGAGGTGGGCACGCGAATTATGGGGGAACACTCTCTTTGTTGACTTCCCGGCCTCAGTTGATTATTGATTTTGCCCCCCGTCCACTACCCCCTCCCCGGGCACTGCATCGACGTAGAACAATGCTATAGGTCTTTGTTATAATGTTTTGATTTTTTTTTTTTACAAAGCAGCATAAACAAATGAATATAATGGTTTCAACCTTCCAACACTGTTCAGTTATGAAATTTCACAATTGTTTTAATTTTTATTTTGCTATCTAACCTATTTGCTCATAACTAAATACCGTATAACTAGTAACCAGTTATCATAATAATTTCTCTTTATTCAATTCACTGAACAAACTAATAATTCCCACTACTTGAATGTTCTCTTATATGAGATCAGTTACAATAATTATACGTACGATAACAATAAGAAGAATGATAATGTATAGATAAGTCCCGACTGCTATATAATTGATTGGGTGTTAATATGGTCAGAGTTAAGCCTGCGTCACAAATCCAATGGTCCCCGGCCGAATTTATAGAACGCCAGGAGAGTCGCCGAATATCAAATCTTGTCAGGGAGTCGAGAGTATTTTCTCGCTTGAAATCTACCCTAGCCTGTCACATATTGGGCGGGGCTCGGGAATGCCCTTTTGGTTTTTGCAGTTTTGGGCGGGCTCCGTTTTGGATATGTGCGGCCGCTGTACGAAGATGGTCACCGATTTCGAATCCGGCATGTCAAAGGGGAATTCCCCTTCTTCTTCATCTTCATTACCTACAGTGCCTTAGTATTGTTTGTGTAACTCCACCCTATGCATGGTCCCTATATTCAAACAAAAGCTCAGTCACACATGGTTGGTGGTTATTTGGTTTTTGAAGACGCGATCGATCATTTTGATATCAATAGGTGACAATTGCAGATCTACGCCAGTGCTTTTCATCCTCACTGTTGCTCTCTCCTTCTTCTCCTCCTTTCCGCACCCCTCACCTCCACCCTTTTGTTATCTTGTCTCAGTACTTCCCCGTCGCAGAAGACCCCCAAACCTCAAGCTTCCCCCCCCACCCTCCCAACACCTCCTTCTTTAAAAATACGCTAATGAATTCATAACATCTTTATTAATCATTAGCATGAAAGTTCATCTGCATTGGTATCCCATATCATTATTTATTTTCAATCTTTTCCTCAGAAAGTTTTAGCTTCATCTTCTGCAAAGTCGGGTCCAATTTGAAGGATGACTGAAGGCCAACATAATTATAATAATGATAAACGGTTCTTTACGATGACAAAGTATCTATGCGTACTTGTCGATTCATCATGTTTCATCATCGTGAAAAAAACCCACTGACACTATTATAATATGAATGTGTGCATAGATAGAGTAGCGTGGCGTGGACGGACTATTTTATTTATTTATCTTTTTTTACTTTTTTTGGGGGGGGGGGGGGGGTGGGGGAGATGGGCACGCGAATTATGGGGGAACACTCTCTTTGTAGACTTCCCCGGCCTCAGTTGATTATTGATTTTGCCCCCGTCCACTACCCCCTCCCCCGGGCCACTGCATCGACGTCGAATAATGCTATAGGTCTTGTTATGATGTTTGAAATATTTGTTTTACAAAGCAGCATAAACAAATGAATATAATGGTTTCAACCTTCCAACACTGTTGAGTTATGAAATTTCACAATTTGTTTTATTTGTATTTGTATCTACCCTATTTGCTCATAACTAAATCCCGTATAACTAGTAACCAGTTATATAGTGCGTACGAGGGGGCTGGAGGTTGCAACCCCCCCCCCCCCCCCCCACCCCCGACCCCCCCCCCCCCCCTTGTATGTATTTTCATTGTTCGATTCAAGATCATAGATAAACTATAGCATTACCAAACATTTTGATGAACAGATTTTGCTCATTCTCATTTACTGATGAAATTTTTCCTAATTTCGATTCTTTATTGAGCCCCAATGGCCCAGTCACATACATCATTGTACATTGTTTTGTTCAATATTTTTGTAAAGACAAAACAAGGTGACTTAGCGAGAAACTATTAAAAACAAACCCGGAAACAAATGTATAAAATATCTTAAATTTGTCTCGTTTTGCGTATAACCTATTCGGTTAATACATTAAAGGGATCTAGTAACTTTGTTGACAAGTGCAAAAAGTGATGCGTTGTTAATAAAATGTATGTTGGTGTGATTGGCTATGTCCAGAAGGTATTGTGTGAACATTTCAAGTTAATTGGATGTTATTTGGCCGAGAAATGAGCGAAAATGCAAAGTGATATTCACCAACTCACTGCACTTACTTTAATATCCAGTCTAATATCCACTTGGTCCAAACCCACTTAGTCTAATGCCATTTCGTCTAATCACCAGATTGTCTAATATTCAATTCGTCTAATATCACTTCGACTATTTACCAGTTCGTCTAATACCACTACGTCTAATACCCATTTGGGCTACAACCACTTCCACTATATCCAGATGGGCAATTTATCACTTGGTCTAATCTCAGTTGGGCTACTCCCACTTGGGCTAATAACCACATGATCTAATGTAAAGTTTGATAATTGTAATTCAGTGTCAGTAATAGTGTCCACTAAGTTCAACAGGGTGATGTCCAGAAGGTAATGTGTGAACATTTCAAGTTAATTGGATGTTATTTGGCCGAGAAATGAGCGAAAATGCAAAGTGATATTCCCCAACTCACTGCACTTACTTTGTACATAGCTGCATGCAAAGGTCCCTAAGTTCATATCCGAACACTTCAATCGTAAATATCTTTTGAACAAAATGGAAATTTGAAAAACCGAAACCTGTCCCATGCTTTTATTGTTAATACGAAACCGCTAGAATTCCAATCGGATTTTGAGGATTTTGACAATGTTACCTTGTCCCTTTAACGATGGTAAAAAATATTGCGTATAATATACGCATTATCCATGATAAAACGCGAGGAGTGAATAATTCCCAAATGACTTAGGGATTACAACTTGAGACCAAAATTAATATTGTTGTGTTCTTTTATTTGTTCTCTCCCTAGGGGAGGGGGGCACCAATTTTTACAAGGGTCCAGGGTCCAATTGCACGCCCTTCCCCCTCTATACACACACCCCGCTTGTTACTGTGAAATGTTAGAGAATCTGGTTAAAACCGACAAGATTTGAAAAATAGATTATGACTGTAGCGTATAGTCAAGGACGTTGCTAAAAAATGCTACGTGCAGACTTCTGGTCCAGACACCAACGTCACGTGATCTTCTGACAAGTTCCTCTTTAAACATAACTTAATAAGAAATCTAGTATTTACAACAATGCAAAAATGGCTTAACGCAAACTGGAAGTAAAGTTTGTGTGAGTGTGTATGTGGGAGTTTGTGTGTGCGTGCGTGCGTGTGTGTGTGTGTGTGTGTGTGTGTGTGTGTGTGCGGGCGTGTGTGTGTGTGTGTGTGTGTGTGTGTATGTTAATTCCATGAAGTCAGGAAATTGAATATACAGTTGATTTGTATTTGCTTATGTATGTAAGATAACTATTTCTACTTTCGTTCATTATAGTTGTATATGTATATTTGGTTTGGTATGTATATTCAAATGTAAATGTTTATTTGGAGGAATAAAAATTACTTAAAAAAAAAAAAAAGTGTGTGTGTGTGTGTGTGTGTGTGTTTATGTGTTGAAAAGTGTCAAGAAAAAACATTATTAACATAAAACAAATTAACATTATGATGAGAAAATTTAATTGTTTCTAGAACATTCATACAAAAAATAATACAAGTCTTTTAAGTATACCATGGTATCTAAATCAAATCACGTTTGACAATGGACATACAATCTGATACAAAATTCGATTCAAACACAATAATCTGCAATGAGAGACCCGAATAATCATATAATCATATTACAGTGAATGAAACCGACTTCTGTTCACGAGACTTTAGTTTTCACTACCAGCATGAAAACCGAGTGAAACTTGACATCCGTCTTTGACTACTCAATACAGGCCCTTATCCAGGATCCAGGATCTGTCAAGAGGGAGCGAGGGGGGGGGGGGGGTGCGTAATTTACCAAAACGGGACCGAGACCATGGTTGAGTCGTGTAGGGGGTGGGGGGGGGGGGTGGGGAGAGGTCTGTCGCCAAAAATGTTCGCGGCTGAGACCAATACCACTGGTTAAGTTGTGTAAGCTGGAAGGTGGGGGGGGGGGGGGGGGGGGTTCCGTCACCAAAAAATGTTCGCGGCTGAGACCAAGACTACTGGTTAAATTGGGCGATCGCCCAATTGTATGTATCCTCAAGCCATGGAGCTATATTTAGGACTCCTGTGGCTCAAGCCTCGATGATTTTGTACGCCTTGAAGATTTGTCAAAAACTATTATTTATATTATGTTTGGAAAATGAAAATAAACAAAATAAATGCATACTTGTATATATAAATATTGATGATATAAATACATCGAAATATAATTTTTTAATAAAAAAATGTACGGTAGTTGGCGACAATAGTCACTATTGACTAATCGCCATAATAACTAAACAACAACAACAACACTAAGCTGGAAGGTGGGGGGGGGGGGGGGGTGGTTCCGTCACCAAAAAATGTTCGCGGCTGAGACCAAGACCACTGGTTAAGTTGTGTAAGCTGGAAGGTGGGGGTGGTTCCGTCACCAAAAATGTTCGCGGCTGAGACCAAGACCACTGGTTAAGTTATGTAAGCTGGAAGGGGGGGGGGGGGGCAGGGGGGGGGGGTTTGTTCCCTCACCAAAAATTGTCGAGGCAGAGGCAGAGACCACACGTTAAGTTGTGTAAGGGGGTGGGGTCGTCAACAAGACCGATCGTTGCCCGAGACTAACCACTGGTTTCAATGGTTGAGACCGATAAAAAGTGGACCTTTCTGAATTAGGCGGAGGGGGGGGGGGGGGGGGGGGGGTGCCTTCACACCGAAATGTTGCCCAACGCACCCTCTGGCTACTGACCTGAACTGAAGGGTCCCTTGACACGGATTGAAATAAGTTACACGATCATATTCTTAAAATAACACGATTGCTCGCTCGGTCAGCAAAATTGATTTCTTTGTAGGGACTTTGTAGCAGCCTTTTCTGTGCATTATTTTGTGTATGCTGCTAAACATTTTTAAATTGGATATTACGGTAAACGAATGTCTACTGGCCCTAATGGGCTACCAAATTATTGTGTAATGTATATTCTTTGCTCAGTGGGCCACCAGATCCATGTTTCGGGCCATTAGAATTGAACACATTTCGTGTTTTACTTGCCCGACTGGGCAACAAGGCCAGTTAAAGGGAAAGTTGAGTTTTGGTAGAGAGGGCGCTAGACTACTTAATTGGTTTGTGAGGTAATGAAAAACTGAGTGTAAAATTTGAAAGAGCATAATATTTAAACAATAAAATCATCTTTGTTTGATCAAAATCGGTTCAGAAACGGCTGAAATATCCATAAATATAACAATTTGTAATAAACCCGGGGCCCCGGGTTTATTAGAGAATTTTGAACCAGCCGTTAAAAATTCAAACAAATGCTTCCTCTTTTCAAAAAGTTACAAAATAGGTATTTAAATAGTTATTTAAATAGTTGTTGGTTATTTCTCTATCTAATCACTATTTCAACAAAGCATCACATGCAGTGGCGTAGCTACGGGGGGGGGGGGGGGGGCACGGGGGGGGGGCACGTGCCCCCCCCCCCCAATCATTTGGCAAAAAAAAAAAAAAAAAATGACGACCCGACATTAGCCAAATGTGTCTATATCATTCATTATCATCATGTTTTATTAATGTATGAATGATAATGATGTTATCAACGATAGTAAAGAAGAACATAACGGTCGTCCCAGTACTAGCAATAGCGCACCTATATCAGTTTGAAGAATCCTTCCAATATAGCGCCTATACAAATTTTCAGCTCCGTGCGCGAGGATCGACGCTCACCGCTTCAGAAGACATAGAGCGCGTAAGGCAAAACAAACTTCCTAGCACATGGTAAATCGTCCATCATACATGGACCTACTACCAGGGTCCATGATTCATACCAAGGGCCTTTTCAGGATCTAGAATCTGCCTCCGCGCTTTTATAGATAATTTTGACCATTGACACTTCATGCAGGCTACGTAGTCCTAAATGTCTAGGTAAAGATAAACTTCCTTTACTAATTTCTTCACTCTGCAAATGCACCCGTTCCATTAATTCATGATGCATATCTAGGCATATTGTTGATGATCATGATTGAAGGAGCACCAGTCATCTTCTCAGAGTCGACATCTGCATCAGTTGAGCATAGGCCTACTGAACTAACTCAAGGGACCCGCGTCATGGGTCTAGTCACGCGACAACAGGCAGGGGACGGGGTAGGGGGGACATGCCCCTCCCCATACATTTGAAGTGGAGGTGATTGTTCCTCCCACTTTTAATATGCATACACTATGTATGTTTGATCTATAGCTTGAACTACGAATCACTTATTTTGGTCTCGGGTATGCGCCAAATCGCACAATTTAAAGCCCAAATTTGCAAAAGCTCCCTACAGTGAGAGGGGTACACCCCCTCCCATGGCGTCGATCCTGGGGGGCAGGGGTGCGGTCGCCCCCCAATGAAAATATTGGGGGTGAGCATATCATTTCGCCCCCCCCCCCCCAATAATTCTGAAAATAAGGAAGAACAAATCGAGTGATATAATGCCAAAGAGGGGAAAGACATATTTATCAATAATTAATCTTCAAAATAGCTGTTTTTTTTAGTTTGAAAAGGACTGTAAATCTCGTTTTTTGGCCGCGCGCTTCGCGCGCATACTGTTTCTCATATTGCAAGTTTCATTTCGGTTTGCTTGAACTCACTTTTCGAACTGTGTTGAGCAGTGTAATTTCTCAAACGCACACCTCAAACGAAGTTTATTAAACCCTCATCTATAGCACACCGTCACAGAAAATAAAATAATCTGAAATAATATATCTTTCAGTAAATTCGGTCCATATGAGCTGAACGCAAATCATATTGGAATAATTATCATGTCACCCCACATTTGAAAGTGGAGGAGATTGTCCCCCTCCCTTTGTCATGTATGTTTGGTTCCATACTTATTTACTTCATATTACGTGAAATTTCTGTCTTAGGTGTGCACCAAATCGCACAATTTCACGCCCCAAAATACAAAAGCTCCCTACTGTGGGAGGGGGACACCCCCTCCCACACCCTCCCCACTCGGTCGCTTCGCTTCCTCGCAATGTCTCCCCTCCACTTTTGAGAAGTCGTTGACGCCCTTGCTTAGTTTCACTATATCACTATCACTATATCGATATTCCTGTTTAAAAATACGTTACGAGTAGGTTCACTATTATAATACAATGACAAATAAAAAGACAATAATGACCATACTTCTACAGTGATATTTTAAACACCAATTTCAAAAATGTATCCACACCCTCCCCCCAATAAGTATAGACAAGCACGGGTACGACGTGAGCGTATTTGAGTCTAGTGTGTGTGCATGTACACATAATGTAGGTTCGATTGTGTTTGTATACTTTATCATGAGGGAGATGATTTAAGTCCTGATTTCTTTAATTTAGTATTATCAAATTTCCTTCCAAGGTATGCACCAGATTGCATTATTTCAAGTGAAAATTTGCAAAAGCTCCCTACCGTGGGAGGGGGGACACCCCCCTCCCACACCCTCCCCCCCCCCCCCCCCCCTCGGGCGCTACGCTCCCTCGCAGTTGTGCCCCCCCAATCCGTTGACCCTCGCTACGCCTCAAAATGGTTGAAACCGATGAGTGTTTAGAGAGCGCCCTCTTACGTTTTAACGGCTCTTTTTGAATGATAACATAATCTTTACTACGTCATTTGTAATGTTGTGTTCCTTTCTAGTTATAACTATTAGTTTGTAATGTAATGATGCAGGTTTTGGTTACTAAAATTCAGTTTCACTAAAACTGTACTCTCCTTACCAGAACTCAACTATCCCTTTAATTTCTAGCACTGCTATACGTATTGAATATTTTGTTGTTGTTGATATTTATATCATTGTTTTCATTTATATTATATATTGCTGGTCAGTGTCTCTATCTTTGAAACAATAAGTATATATGTCATCTTTATTAAATTCAAACATATAACAAAAGATGTAAAACATAGAGACCTATAGGTCCGCTGTCACAAATTAAATGGATAAACCATTTCAAAGTGACATGAGGCAGGGTAGACAGAATAAAACATGAACATCAAAGCAGCAATAATCATATCAGTAAATACATGTATATGAAATAAATAGTTGGTGCATTGAAATCTAGAATGATATTTTCTCTGTTTCTCCCTTGCAGATGCGTGGTGGCGAAGAAGACGGCGCAGTCCTGCCCCAGTTCCTATCCTTATAGGTAATGATATATTATCATTTGTCTTATCATAGCATATCAGTGGCCAGGGGCGGATCTAGCTTTTTGCTAAGTGGGGGTTTGACCCAATGACGATGCGTAGCATCGTCCATGAGCCGCGAAGCGGCGAATTTTTTTTGCTATTTTGAACCCCCGTAAGTGATTTTTTTCTCACTTTTTTTCACTTTTTTCACTGATACATTTTCACTTGGCAGCCCAAGGGGGGGGGGGGTTAAACCCCCTAAACCCCCTCCCCCTGGATCCGCCACTGGTGGCGTAGCTGCGGGAGGGGGCCCTTGGGGCACGTACGTACCCCAAATTACAACCTAAAATCAGTATTAACTAGAAGGCCGACAAAGTCAGCATACCCACGCCTCCCATTAGCCCTGTTCTACCCCTTCGTCGGCCTCAACCCTGTTTTGCTTACCGCAGGCTAACCAGCGCGTTTTAGGCACGATTTGGTGAAAATGCCTAGGCCAGGGTGTAGGCCGCTTGCTTGCGGCGCGGCAGCCCCATGGCGAGGCAGTGTACAAAATTATTGACAATAAAAACACCTGAATCATCCAAAAATGTAAGTTTCCAAAGTGCACCCTACTTCCGATTGCTCGAAAATTTGAGATTTCAACAAAGTTCACTGCGAAAATGCGGCAAAAAATGACTTACGGAGGTTGAAATTGGTCGAGTTTCTCGATTCAAAACACGAACCGGATCTATAATCATCGCAAGCATGATGTGTGGCCAGTGAAAAAAATGCAATTATGCTAGGTGAGCAGCGAAAATTATGCTATATCGCCAAAAATTATGCCAAACCCTCTTCGGAGCCGAGAGTCATTTTTTAGACCCAGACCAGGGAATTTTGAGGCCAAGACCAGGACCCATTGGTTGAGAAAAAACCTGTAAGCGGGGGGGGGGGGGGGGGGGGTAGTCGTAGAAAATTTTCGAAGCCGAGACCTGGTCCCGTCCCAAATTTTCGAGGCCTAGACCAGGTCTCCAGTTCCAAATTATCAAGGTCTAGACCAGGACCCATTGGTTGGGAATCCTGTAAGCGGGGGGGGGGGGGTAGTCGTAGAAATTTTTCGAAGCCTAGACTGAGAATTTTCGACGTTTTTGAGACCGAGACCAGGTCCAGTCCCAAATTTTCGAGGCAAGACCAGGATTTTTACACAAATTCCGAGGCTGAGACCAGGATCTTCGAGCCAGAATTATGCTAAAAAGGGTCAAATTATGCCAGATTTCGTTAAATTTTTCGAAAAATTTGTTAAATTATGCTAGGCATAATGCTATATGCCAAAAGGGTCAAAATTATGCCAGAAAGCATAATTATGCCAGAACTGGCCACGTTGCAAGCATCTCTTGTGTATACTTCACATGCATATTACGTGGTTCAATCAGCTGTTTGACCGCATTACATTTGGAAAAATAGTATATCCCTCCACCCTTGCAATAGCGAAGTTGCATTGCCCACAGCCAAACATCGCGCAAACTACGTGTACAAAAATATGGCCCATGCGCGCACGCCATGTAACGCCGAATGACGATGCCTAATTAAATACATACTCAAACTTCAAGGTTCCACAGAATTTGCAGGGGTCAACCAATCATCACCAAAATCTAATCGATTCTTCCATGTCACTATCCAAACATTCCCTGAAAATTTGGTGCAAATCCGTTCACCCGTTCTCTAGTTATCTTGTACACAAACAAAAAAAAAAAAAAACAAACAAACAAACAAACAAACAAACAAACAAACAAACAAACATACGGAACCCTTTACATAACCCCCTGCCGATTTCATCGGCGTGGGTAAATATATGTGGAACCATTTTGAGAACATAACTAGAAGGCCGACAAAGTCAGCATACCCACGCCTCCCATTAGCCCTGTTCTACCCCTTCGTCGGCCTCAACCCTGTTTTGCTTACCGATGCATCCTAAAAACATAGTGATCAACCGTTGAACAGAATCCCCCACAACTCCAGGCATAGTAAACTATGCTGACTGGGTATGCCTGCAGGGAGGGCTTGAAAATGCCGACATCTGTCCAATTTATTGGCGATAAATGTAACATAAATCATGAATTCAAACAAAATAAACTATTACAAACAATAACAGATACCTTATCTTCCTGATTCTGCAAACTTTTATGTCCATTTCTCTTGCATAAATATGATTTTAGATCTTTTCATGACAGCTATCTGCCGATTCGCACGTGTTTTTACTAGCTGCCTGTGTAGTATAGATATGCCTAATATTTATGCATTGCAATATGCACAACACATTACATGCGGGTGTGTACTATGTGTAAGTACATCTATTGGCATGGCGTGTGCGCCACGTTGTTTTCTTGAAATGATTTGAGACGGGAGAGACGAGGAGAGACTAGTGTGAGAAGGGAGAGGAGAAGAGAGACTGTGTGTGTGTGATAAGTACATTAGTGCGTGTGTGCCATCGCGATCGCACGGAGCACAAATAGAAATGCATAGACGGTAGTGCATTATCGGATTTCCCAAAATCCGTAACATTTCAGCGCCATTCCGTACTCCCGTAATTGTTGTCAATTTCCGTACCAATAAATACATACTCAAACTTCAAGGTTCCACAGAATTTGCAGGGGTCAACCAATCATCACCAAAATCTAATCGATTCTTCCATGTCACTATCCAAACATTCCCTGAAAATTTGGTGCAAATCCGTTCACCCGTTCTCTAGTTATCTTGTACACAAACAAACAAAAAAAAAAACAAAAAAAAAAAAAAACAAACAAACAAACAAACAAACAAACATACGGAACCCTTTACATAACCCCCTGCCGATTTCATCGGCGTGGGTAATTATAGAAAAGAAAGTGCGCCCTCCAATAATGTGAGTGCCTCTGTGTCCGACCAGCTACGCCACTGATATACTTAACTAGAAGGCCGACAAAGTCAGCATACCCACGCCTCCCATTAGCCCTGTTCTACCCCTTCGTCGGCCTCAACCCTGTTTTGCTTACCGCAGGCTAACCAGCGCGT
This sequence comes from Echinarachnius parma, assembly GCA_037951105.1. NCBI lineage: Eukaryota > Metazoa > Echinodermata > Echinoidea > Clypeasteroida > Echinarachniidae > Echinarachnius > Echinarachnius parma. Next base: position 22,068 of record JBAMJV010014363.1, read on the forward strand.
TTTAGGCACGATTTGGTGAAAATGCCTAGGCCAGGGTGTAGGCCGCTTGCTTGCGGCGCGGCAGCCCCATGGCGAGGCAGTGTACAAAATTATTGACAACGAGAATATATCGTAAAAACACCTGAATCATCCAAAAATGTAAGTTTCCAAAGTGCACCCTACTTCCGATTGCTCGAAAATTTGAGATTTCAACAAAGTTCACTGCGAAAATGCGGCAAAAAATGACTTACGGAGGTTGAAATTGGTCGAGTTTCTCGATTCAAAACACGAACCGGATCTATAATCATCGCAAGCATCTCTTGTGTATACTTCACATGCATATTACGTGGTTCAATCAGCTGTTTGACCGCATTACATTTGGAAAAATAGTATATCCCTCCACCCTTGCAATAGCGAAGTTGCATTGCCCACAGCCAAACATCGCGCAAACTACGTGTACAAAAATATGGCCCATGCGCGCACGCCATGTAACGCCGAATGACGATGCCTAATTAAATACATACTCAAACTTCAAGGTTCCACAGAATTTGCAGGGGTCAACCAATCATCACCAAAATCTAATCGATTCTTCCATGTCACTATCCAAACATTCCCTGAAAATTTGGTGCAAATCCGTTCACCCGTTCTCTAGTTATCTTGTACACAAACAAACAAAAAAAAAAACAAAAAAAAAACAAAAAAAACAAACAAACAAACAAACATACGGAACCCTTTACATAACCCCCTGCCGATTTCATCGGCGTGGGTAATTATTGTCGGACAAATCTTTCTTATTACCCCTGCCCTCTCCACGTAGCTATGTCATTGACCGGGTCATTGATACGAATATACACACTCATATAGTTATATACTAATACGTATTCTAACATTTGAACAGATTGTTATTTTTTTCTCTTCGACAATGGTAGCCAAACACCTACTTATTCGGAAATATGATGTCTTGTGTTCCACTTTTGGTGGTGCTATCGGCAGATCGGCGGAAATACTGTAACAGGATGTATGGTAAAATGAGGATGATCACGAAGTGTTCGAACATTTCCGTATAAACTGTTAAAGAACGTTAAAGTACAGTTAAATTGTCTGCAAATTTTAAAGGTTATTTTATTCCTGATTTCGACTTCACAATTAAATTTGGTTCAAGCTATGATTATTATTATATTTTCATATCTCAACTCGTGCCCAATATAGGTCTTGGCAAAAATATGCACCGCCAATCTGCTTTAGACAAGAAATTCTCATATTAAAATGTAATCACGTACCAGCAAAAACGAGATTATCATTATAATATAACCATAATAATTGTTGGCGAAGTTAATTTCGTTTACATCTCACTTTGTGTCATTTATCAGAGCATGTCGCACCAACATTTTGACTTCTATGTTCAATCAGTCTGGACTAATTACTGAGATAATAATAATTATTATGATTTAAAAACTCCCTGAGTGCTAAAGTTAATAGAGATGAAGATGAAGAAATATGACTTTGTGTGTCCCAGTTTTGTGTCGGCGGAAATACAGGATTCATCATTTTGGTAAACTATTAAAAGATGATCTCGAAGTTTTCGAACATTTCCGTATTTCCAGGCAAACCTGGATGAATAAAAAAAACTTTAAAAAAAACTCCCTAAACTCCAGGCAGTTAAATTTTCTGCAGCTTATTCAAAGTTATTGTATCCCTAATTTTGTCTTCACAATTCAAATTTGTTCAAGCTATGATTATTGTTTTGCTTCTAGAGCGTGTCCTCTCACTATCTTTTGATGGCACACATCTGCACCACCAATCTGCTCACGTACCAGCAAAATGATAATATAATAAAATTAAAAAATAATAATAAAAAATAATAATATAAACATTTATATAGCGCAGCTACTATGAATATATTCCTTACTGCGCTTAAATAATTATTTAATTATTATTACCCATGGTCATCAGGTACATTTCAAACCCACACAATGATATTGCGTACTTTCTCAACTCCCCGGGGAGCATACTAGCCGAGCTGCCACTGATGGTGGCGCTAAGGCTAATTAACACCAGACTATGGTACCCTCTTATACAC
>JBAMJV010014364.1:0-46215 GCA_037951105.1 Echinarachnius parma
CTTTGATCGATAGATAATTTAACATCCGAACACTTCAATCATACATATCTTTGAACGAAATGGAAATTAAAAAAACGAAACATGTCCCCTGATTTCATTATTGATACGGATACAACAAGGTATATTAGAGAACTGCTAGAATTCCAATTGGATTTTGAGGATTTGTCCCTTTAATTCGAGGCGCATGATAAGTCACGGCGCTTCAGTGTTGCTACACTACAAGAAATGTTGATGCTTAATATAATAACACAACAACACGAACATTAGTGTTCTACGACGGCTCCAGATTGGACCTATGGTGGACTCTAGCTTGGTGGAACCTCTCATAATGAAAGAATAATCAGATGAAGAATATTCACATTTATTATTGACAGTGAATTAAAAAACGACTTTTGAGTATTACAAATGTGATAGCCTGAAGAATCAAAGACAAAGTGATGAAGTTTGCAAAAAGAAAACGTATATAATGTAAACAAAATACAAGATTATGATTTTCATAACTTTATTAAAAGCTATGACCCCAACACTAACGTGTTGTTGTTGTTGTTGTTGTTGTTGTTTGGTGGCAGTCAGTCAAATGTGACTATTGTTGCCAATTGCTTTTCTATTGATTCATCATTCATATATTTAAAAATATTATAGCATTTTATAAATCATCAACAACAAATTTCTATGGCACTGCTAAAAGTATCGCGATATTTGTTTTCTTCTCTTTCCTCCAACATATAACTATTACTTTTATATACAAAAATATAAACATTATCCTTGTTTCAATGACAAAGCCCACCTCTCACATCGGGATCCCGCCACTTATGTTAGAAGTGGGCCTCTTATGGTCAAATTATTCTCTTACAACACTTAATTATAATATATATATATATAATAATAATAATAATTAAAAAAACATTTATTCATAAATAAACACTATTTTAGCGCTACTAATAAAATATCGTGATATACTTTTTCTCTTTTTTTCTTCTTCTTCTTCTTCATAATATTCTAATTCCTAACGAATTGTGCAAACATTTCGTGGGCTTATTTTGTGCATGTTAGTACAAAGATACAATAATTGTCTTCTTTTTTCAGTTCACTTACAAACTATAGTACCCTATCATTCCCCTAATATATCTCATAATTAGATAATAGTAACAATAGTGGGGGAAATCAAAATGCACCTTTCGCCGCGACCAGCAGCAATACCATAATTTTGTCATAAATTAATTACTTATATAATATGATGACGTCATAATGAAGGTAAATTGAGCATTCCCATTGGTTGATTACCGATGCTTAATCCGGTATAATCAATGGTAAAGTTATAATACGTACAAACTGACCATAGAGAGCCAAACGAGCTGCGCAGGGGATTGCCTTGGAGTGCGTAATGTGCTCTTGTGCGCTTGTTCTTGAATGGGGAAAATGCGCAGAGCGCGCAATTATTTCTAATACGCGCTGGCACTTAACACAGTACGCAGGGCCGACAATGCTGGAGAGAACACTCACAATTTGAGCAAGGTCAATTTGGGTTTATCAACATGATAACCATATCAGTTCCTCAAAATAATCATATTATATAACAAATAGTACATGCTTCTCTCGTGCGATTATATTGCATTCGGCCTGCGGCCTCGATGCAATATAATCGCTCTCGAGAAATTAAAAATGTATCGTTGTCTATTCTGGTATATTCAACTCCAAACCATGCACTATTTGTATAATAGTACACAAAATGTTGTTTATTCTCCATTATATTTACACATGTACCTTTTTGCATTGAAAAAAGCTAAACATGCATATTCATCAAACTTGGTATTGGACTAGTCCAATATTTTAAAGGGTAGGTTAGTGCACAAGTAACCTTAGATATTTAAATACCTGTCGTTTACAGGCAAAATTGATATCAATTATGTAAAGTTACAAAATATTTTCCTTTTTTATTATTTATATCATTCAAAAATGTATCTTATACGAAGAAAAATGGAAAAAAATAGTATTGGTTAAAAACAAATCTTCGCTATCGACCATGAATAGATCAATCCTACCTAACTTGCCAACGAAATTAGTTCACGATCTGAGGTCACGTTGTAAATACAGCTCGGAACTGAACGATCGACTGTTTTGGGGGACAAGAAATACATTTTGAATATTTAACCTTCAAATTAATTCAAAATGGATGATTTTCAAACAGCTGAAGAGGTGAGAATGTACTGATTAATGATAGCATCAAATTTAGTGTCAAAACGATATAATTACTGTACAAGTAGGATGTATTTGCGGGGTGTTGTCTTGGTTTGCCTCGATCGTATTGAGTTATTGCGTGCGTGCAGTGTGAGTGCATTAGCATTGCCGTTGCTAATGACTGAATGAGTGCTGAGCTCGGTCTGAGCTCTGAGCAGCGCAGACTGAAGTGACTGACGGTGACACTTGACTTAGCTTAATTTGACTATAAAAAATAGGAGTTAGTGTGTAAGGAACTGTATGACTGCCTTAAACTTCAAGTTATTATTCTTCACTTTCTGTATAATTATAAGATACGGCATTCTCTACCAACACGTGCCCACGACTAAAGCAGGCAAGCGTGACTTGTCATGCAATAGTAAAACTCTAAAAAAAAGAACCGATCATCCCGATGTTCTATACAATTTCGAATTGTAAACTAGCTAAACTTAGACTAATAGTAATACTAATAGAGAGCATCGCCATTGGTTAACTATAATAAGTTATGGGAGTTATGCATGCCAAGTTGTCATGGTCATGGGCACGTGTTGGTAGAGAATACTAATGGCAATGCTGAACTGAGTGTGAGTGTGAGTGCGATTGTGAAAGCAGTCTGATCTCGACTCGAAAGGCAGCGGAGCCAGAGGAAGAATAAGAAAACGCTAAATTATAAATATAAATATTATCTGCATTGCCATTGCTTGGACCAACAGGACACCAACCTACTAGTCCAAGAAGACTAAAGGTAGAGACATTTACATTAACATTTGGACGTTTTTTTTTAACATGTCATACCTTTAGTCCTACTCCTAGTCCATAGTGTACACGTTCTGTATGTAGCCACTTATCCTCCCAAAAAAACCTCCAATTTGGTTGGACATATTTCGGCTACTCACCTGAATTTTCATGACTAGGCAGATGTTTACTCTCTTTCTGCAATTGTGCTGTCCCAAATACGTTTACAAGTTGTAATTCTGGTAAAATTAACACTTTTCCGAGGTAAACACAGCCCGATGTTTGATGACTAAGAATTCCCGTAACATGCTATTCAACGCAATTGCACACGTAGTATTGTATTCGCCGTGTATAGACATTTGCATAACACACGGCTCGCGAATATAATACCGTTGCATGTATAACCTGTACGCGCGCGCGCCGTATCCTCTATATATATACAGTAGAGGATACGGCGCGCGCGCGTGCAGGTTATACATGCAACGGTATTATATTCGCGAGCCGTGTGTTATGCAAATGCCTATACACGGCGAATACAATACTACATTGTGCAATTGCGTTAAATAGCATGTTACGGGAATTCTTGGTCATCAAACATCGGGCTGTGTTTACCTCGGAAAAAGTGTTAATTTTACCAGAATTACAACTTGTAAACGTATTTGGGACAGCACAATTGCAGAAAGAGAGTAAACATCTGCCTAGTCGTGAAAATTCAGGTGAGTAGCCGAAATATTTCCAACCAAATTGGAGGGTTTTTGGGGTGGATAAGTGGCTATGTTTCAGAACGTGTACACTATGGACTAGGACTAAAGGTATGACATGTTAAAAAAAACACGTCCAAATGTTAATGTAAATGTCTCTACCTTTAGTCTTCTTGGACTACCAACCTACCCTTCCGTACAGATGATGATCATCATCATCATGATCATGATGATGAAGACTTTATTGGCCAAAGTGGTCAATATTGTTAAAATTGTATAAAAGTATTGGAAAATGGGCAAAACTATACTTTACATTTTAGTAGGCTAGCAGAATTTTGGTCGCTAACTTCAACCCTAACCTTAACCCTAACCATAACCCTAAATTTGGTGGCTATAGGTCAGATTTAGTGGCTATAGGTCAGATTTAGTGGCTACTATGTATAGGTCAGATTTAGTGGCTATGGTTAGATTTAGTGGCTATAAGGATTTATTGGGCAGTACGAAAATTGAAGTTAGCAACCAAAATTCTGCTAGCCTACTAAAGTATAGTTTTGCCGGAAAATGTTCCCATTTGTTCAGTTTTCTTCATAGTCACACTTTTCCATTCTCCAAACTCATGATATGTTCTGTATTTCTACAAAAACATACATTGAACTCTAACATAAGGTAAACAGTTTAAACACATATTTTGAGAAAATTGAACAAAACGTATGGTATGGGCCTATGGGAAGTAGTCCACAACATTGCCATTGGCATACAAAATATGTCTTGCCAATTTGAGTCATTCATAGAAATAAATGGCTATTTTTAAAAGACATAATTATCTTATTTCTTGACCGATTGTGCTCAAAGCCAAACTTTCTCAGACTATTCATCATATTTAGTGTCTTAATATAGTGCATACAATTATTTGTCTGGATTTAATTGTCCTTCAAATGCAGAACAGTAAGTAGAAACTAGAATGGTCGATCATGTTCGCCTGGGTTCGTCTATTCTAGTCTGTGGAGATAGTTACCGGTGGCCAGATATTTAATAATATTACACCAACTACATGTATGGGCCTGAAAATATAAGGAAATTACCCAAAAGGAGAACAATATGGCTACAATGTAGGTTTAACTTATTTGCATTATTTTCCTTGAAAAGGAAGACATTCTGACGATCCTCTCACTGCATTTCTTCAGCACTGCTGACCGAAACAGAAAAATCACTGCACAAGCAGCAACAACTATGCATGTATTGTTAATTTGAAGTTAGCGAAGAAGATGAAAGATGGCACTATGCAGTTGCCAATTTGAGTATCTTACCCCAATCCTAATTTTAAAATTGTAGTTAGGTTTGGGGTTAGGAAAACTAATTGGTCCTGCATTTTTTATGCCATTTATAAATCTGATTGAGATGAGAATAGGCAGTCACATGTTTCTAAAAATCATGTTTTAAAAATGTTTTATATAGACCTTCTTTTATATTATTTGTATCAATTGTTAATTATCCATTCTTTCTTTATCTCGTTTCAAACAGACCACATTTGTGGTAGATGAAGTGAGCAACATCATCAAAGAGGCTGTGGAAGGCACCATCGGGGGCAGTGCATACCAACACAACAAGGTCAACCAGTGGACGTCAAATGTGGTTGAACAGTGCCTGAATCAACTCACAAAGCTAGGAAAGCCTTTCAAATATATTGGTAAGTACTTCTTAAACATGTAACATACACGTAAAGCAAACATGAGGACCCCCCCCCCCCCCCCCCCCACTCCCCAAAAAGGACACTTGATTTCTCAATTATAAATGCAAAACATGTTTGAGAATTATTGTTTATTCCCAGAAGGCTTTTAGTCGACTTTTTTGTCTCACTTAATTAAGTCAGACAAATTAATAAAAGCAGCTGAATTGAGTAAAGTACACAAAATATACATTTATGATGTTCTTTGTTATTATTTTAATCATAAACATGATTGTGGTTACTATTGCTTTATTTAATTATTTACCACCTCAATCAATTCATTGCATGTGCCCACTAGTCTAATATTCCATTAGTTTATCTCATCCATTCCAACTCCCATCTATATATTTTCCCCATTCAATAACCTATAATTTGTTCATGCAAAAGAACAGTGCTGCCTTCAGACCCTGATCTTGGTGCTTTATTAGTGTATGGGACTTTGCCACAAATGTCTTGGCTGCAATTTTAAAAACATCCATGCTTCAAAAATACTCATATCAATTAGGCAAAAAAACAAAAAATTTGGGATTGGAGTAACGGGCAACCAAAAATTAGGGTAGGTAGGTAGGTTTTTGTTGTTGTTGTTTTTTTTTCTTCAGGATTCGCACAAAATACACAAAAACACACACATAACACATATCGCAATTGGAAAAAAAAACAGAAAAAACCTTTAGGGTCGGGCGGGTTACGCCAATCCAACAATTTATTTGTCATGGTCTTAGTTGCAGATTTGCAGTATACTGTATACTAATGTTTATTTTTTCTCTGAAATGGAAAAAAAAAACATTACAAAGAAAAAGAACAAAATTTAGCTAAATATGTAAGTAAATCAAATAAATTAGATGGGATGGCCCGTTCAGAGCTGTCTTTAAATACATGCCTGATCTCCCATGGGGTTCCCATCAATGCTTGTTCCCAGAATCTCTTGCCGTGCTCCAGCTAGTTGGAATCAAATGTGTTGTGTATAAGTGTAATGTGTTGTGTATAATTCAACATGTATGTACACTTAGTGACCTGTGTGATCATGTCCAGAGAAGGACAGTGCAGGTCTACACACAAAAACTTAAATATAAATGTTTCTGGGATACTTTGTCCTCTAAATACAGTGATACACCTACATATAACAATTGTTTGATATTCATTGTATAGATATAGTAATCATTGAACCTTCTCATTCACAATACAGTAACCTGTGTGATCATGCAAAATATGAAAATAATCTTGTCGGTCTGCTCACAGTTCTGTATTGAAGTCTGAAACTCCAAATGAATAACTAAAAAAGGCTAAACACCATCCCATATTCAGTGTTACAGTATGAACAATTTCTTTTCATATTTGAATGCAAATTTGTCTATCTTATAAATGTTAACAAATCTTTCAATTTCCTCTTCATTTTCCTCTTCATTCAGTCACCTGTGTGATCATGCAAAAGAACGGTGCCGGCCTGCACACGGCAAGCTCGTGTTTCTGGGATAACTCCACGGATGGCAGCTGCACAGTTAGATGGGAGAACAAGACCATGTATTGCATTGTCAGCGTCTTCGGTCTAGCTATCTAATTATATATTATCTACATGTGTATGTATTTCTGCAGAGAAGAGTCTAGGATTGTCTCCGTACACATGCATCTGTAAGAATTGAGCTTTAAGTCTTACCAGCAAGCATGTATCCGACAGACTTTTTAATTAATATGAACGTTTGAATTGTTCATTGTTGCCATGGTGGCTTTGATTTCAACATTCCAAAATTCCAGTGCACTGGAAATCAAGTCACTTCAAATAATATATGAATTTAATTTCTTCCATTACTCTTTCACTTTATCACCTCCCCACTACCTAGTCTCCAAGTATTTGTTCACTTTAAGACTGTGTTATTGTAAAATAAGCATATGAAAAATAAGTGAATTTATAAGTATTTAAATGAATGCGATGGGGGTTACTCTTACATGTTCTAAGGCTTGAGGAAATATGTATAAAACCATGAATCCACATTTTCTAAAACATTTTGAAATGTGAGAATACACTCAATTGTTTCATGAGGCATAGACCATAACATATTTTTGAAGACTGCCTAATTGTTGCATATGGTAACACATTATTTAATTGAAATTGTCTTATTAATTCATCTGCTCATGTTGTAAAACCATGTGCGATAGAACTTGAGTAAAGCTCTGAAAGGTTTATATGCAAAGAAAGGGACTACACTTCTGTAAATTCAGTTACAGTAATGTTTGGACTTACATTATAATAAAACCAAATCTACATTGAATTTCCAATATATCCATGAATTGTGCTACATACAATTTCTTTTTGTTGACTTTGTTGACTTGCAAAGGAAAATCAGATGGTTTATTTGTATGCATGTGATCTGATTATATCATATATGAGAAACTTTCTCATGTTTTAGGATAGTGAATGGCTTACTGTTACAGCTTTTAGGCTAACATATTTAAAGAAAACGGCATGTTTTAATCAAATTTATTGACAAGAATTGGACTCTTTTTATTAGTGAATGTACATAACCTTTACACCTAAATCATAATTGTTTATATTGTATTATATGATGTAGATATTTTATTATATTGTGAATGTTTTTTCTTTTGTTATTTTCTCATCTTTAGTTTCCAAGTTCCTATGTTCTATTATATGCATGCATCACAGGATTTCCGCATGGTTCACCTTAATTCTCCAAGGCTCAACTTTTAATACAAGAAAAATTTAGAACGAATAATATAAAACAAACTGCACATTTTGCTACACAAAAAAGTGATAGTCTGATGGTAAAATAATAACTCACATTTGTAAATTGTTATGTTTATCTTTTTCATATTCTCTGCTGACAGAAATATGCCTTTCCAGAGTAATATTGAGAAAGGATCGATTGTCTTTTATCACAGATGTGAAAAATATTTGCAAAACAAATTTGGTTGATTTGCTACCATATCTTGGTAGCTCTCATCAATTTCAGACCTCGTGTCATAGCAGCCATCGTTTATAAGTGGCAGTATAATGTACTTATTTATTTCAATACAATAGACTGCCTGGGATACACAATGAATGTTGTGCACAATATCTACAATTTACTTTATGCTTGACAGATCACATTTATATCTTGCTTCGTTTTCTTTATTTCTCTTTTGTTGTGTATGATGTTTTCTGATGTGTGTATCATATATATATTAAATTGCTCTTAACAAAGTATTCACTTTTCTTGTCTTTGATTCCTGATAGCTTTATGTAAACCTACAGAATTTAGTTAGAAGTAAATTGTTTGCCTGTTAGCATGTGGAAAATGTCTATAGACTAAATATAAAGTACAGGGGGACCTCGTTCTGAACTGATTAACAAAGCCCTCTTGTAACGAGGCAAATTTGCTGATCAGAGCTCTTTACCAGTACATGAATATTATCATTCCTTTTTGTTTTTACCCTGATATAGCCAAATAATTTTCATGGTCCCAAGCATCTCGTAATAACGAGGTTCCACTGTATAATTAACCTTGCCTAAGTGATTTACATGTAAGTCAAAGTTGCATAAAATGAAGTCAAGGTTCTATTCTGGTTCCCTTTAAATTACTTATATTGTTTTGTATCCTCATATAAGTCAAAATTAATTAGCCTAAATACAAAGTATTTTATGCAGTCCCAGTGGATTCGACTCGGTAGGGTTGACTGTAAGCAAGGCTTCGCATCTTGAGGTGAATGCATAGGAGAAACAACTGGCAAACTAGACCGATAAATCAGTCCTCCTCGTTTGTTGTTTCACTCACCACTTCGTGATGGAGGGGATAGTATGACGTCATAATATTAAAGGACCCCTCCAGATCGAGATGGGATTTTCTGTCTACTGGCAAACATGACATATCACATGAACAGTGGCAGCCACAAGGTTGCAGCCACCTCATATACGTATGTGAAACTATTCTTTCACCAGTTGTTTCTGACAGTAAGATGCAGGGACTTGTCAAAAGACTAGGTTGACTGTAGTCCAGTTTGGACGAGTTGGACAAGCGCTATCCAAGATGGGTAATTTGTTGCTATCTTATGACCAAATTTGTGATTATTAGTACATTAGGCGCTTGACCAATTCGTCCAAACTGGACTAGGTGGATGGATGAATGGATAGATGAACAGATGAATGAATAGGTGAATAGATGAATGAATAGGTGGATATAATCAATGAATAGGTGATATATGTGGATGGATGGATGAATGATATCAATAGGTGAGTGAATGAATAGATATAGGTGGATGGATGAATGAATAGGTGGATGGATGAATGAATATAGTTGAATGGATGAATGAATATAGTTGAATGGATAAATGAATATAGTTGAATGGATGAATGAATATAGTTGAATGGATAAATGAATATAGTTGAATGGATGAATGAATAAGTGGATGGTTGAATTTTTGATAGATGTATAGATAAATGATTTGATAGGAGGTTGATGTATTTATGGATATATAAATGTATTGATACATTGGTGGAATGATTAACAGAAAAATTATTGGATGAAAGGATATATTGTGGATAAAGTTATGGATGAATTATGTATATTGAAGAAATGAACTTACACTTGAGTATTGGTACTTCCCGAAATGCACCATGACACTAAATTGGTTGGCTTTAATTGCATTTGAAAGTTCATTGAATAAAACATGTAAAATGAAAATCATTCCCTCTCGAAAAAATTGTAAAATTTTATTTCAAAATATTTTATTTATATATCGTCTGGCTAGACGATATCTTGACTTTAAAAAAAAAAACATAAAATGCTTATACACTTCCTTCAAAAAAATTCAAAAGAGGTTTTGAAAAAGTTGTTGATACCTAACTAAACATCACACGCACAATTTTGTATGAAAAATGGTTGAAACCAATGATCTTTTAGAGAGCGCCCTCTTGAGTTGTAACGGCTATTTTAAAATGATAACCGGGTTTTTACTAAGTCGTTTGTTTATAGTTATAACTATTAGTTTGTACTGTAATGGTGCAGGTTTTGGTTAATAAGATTTAGTTTGACCAAAACTCAACTATCCCTTTTTAAAATGAATGGATAGACAAATGTGAATAAATATTATTGGATAGATAAATGTATTTTGGTATTATTTTTTATTATAAAGGATTTAACAAAACAATACAAAACATAAGGCTTCTATTTGTCAGGGGCATAGCTTCTTTTTTTTTTTTTTTTGGGGGGGGGGGGGGGGGGGGGGGTCCTACCGTCCAGTGCAGCCCTCCCCAACCCCCAACCCCTTCACCCCAAAATCATGCTAAAAAAAAAGATGGATCAATAAAGTGAATCAACCCAAATCAAGGTAAATATAATAGTTTGAGGGGGGAAATGTCAAAATATAATTTTATTATAAATAATCATAATATACTGTCACCTAAACGGCTGAAGTCCTTTTATTTCTTTTTCTTGTCAGGCAAAAACCTATGCCCCCTAGCAATTTAGTATGAAGTTGAACATTTACGCTATGAGCCCCCCCCCCCCTTGTGCACCCCCCCCCCCCCCCCCCCCCAGGCCCACTGGAAAAATCCTAGCAACTCAGATTTATTAAGGCGTTATTGAATCCCGGGGGGGGGGGGGGGGGGTCTGTCCTCATTGAAAGGGGGGTATCATGCGTGACCAAGAAAACAAGTAATTAGGGTGGTTTTTTACGATCAGGCGAGATACTCGAGTATCTCAAATAGGGTCTCAAAATCACCCAAAATCAGGAAAAAGGGTATCTTTTTTAGGCTGATAAATTACTCGTTTAGGGTCTTAAAAAGATGAATTACTCGTTTAGGGTCACAAAAACTCAGCTTACTTGCTTAGGGTATCAAAAATAGTTATCACTTGCTTTTAATAGGGGTTTACAAAAAAAAGATTACTTGCTTAGGGTATCAAATATAGTTATGACTTGCTTAGGGGTTTACAAAAAATTGATTACTTGCTTAGGGTATCAAAAATAGTTATAACTTGCTTAGGGGGTTTCAAAAAATTGATTACTTGCTTCGGGTATCAAGTTACCGATAATCATACTTACTTAGGGTGTATTTTTTGCACCACGCAAATACTCGTTTAGGGTGCTTTTGGCAAGTCCTTGGTCACGCATGATACCCCCCTTTCTATGAGGACAGACCCCCCCCCCCCCCCCCTCCCCCGGGTATTGAATAAACGCCAAAATAACCCTGTTTCACCAAAATCTCGGTGTTTCACCAAAATATCGGTGTTGTACCCGTATGTGGAAGCATAATTCTCATCTCACGTGGAAACGTTACGCAAGGCGCACGTCGACCGGTGTTTCATCAGAATAACCATATCAAAAAGAAAACAGAATGGATTTTGGATCATCTGGAGTTGGAAAAATGGATAGCGCCAAGAAGGGCCAGATGATGGAAGAAGTTCGAACTCAAATTGCCCTCGCAAATGCCCAAGAATTACTACAGGTGAGGTTGTATAAATCAAATTACTGCTACATGTCCCACCTACTGATAATCTAGATCGACAAATCTATCGCTTTCATGGCCTTTTTGACATTATTATTGTTATTTTCACTGTCGGCATTCTAGCGATAGACGCGACCGATACGCGGTGCCTTAAGAGGCAAGAACACCGTAAGTCCGCAGTAAAAGTTACTTACGGAATAACATTTTTGTTGGGACATAAAACACCACATTCTCACACTTTGAGCGACATTTGTAGCCCTATCAATACATTTAGGGCTGATATAATACTTTAACTCACCGATATCGTATGTCGCTATACATGTCATTCTATAATTACGGCGAATTGTGAGATTTTCCACAATTTTCCATGCCTCTTCTTCGGTCTTTCGCGGTACTTTTTGTTCAAACTGCAAAAAAAAAAAATATAACGTGCATCCGTATGCGCGAACACTTTTTCAGAAACTTAGGCAACTAGGTACGGTACAGCGCGCGCGCCGCAAAGCTGCTATAACTTGGCGCGCCCAAGTGCTGTATAGCAGCTTTGCGGCGCGCGCGCTGTACCGTACCTAGCTGCCTAAGTTTCTGAAAAAGTGTTCGCGCATACGGATGCACGTTATATATATTTTTTTTGCAGTTTGAACAAAAGGTACCGCGAAAGACCGAAGAAGAGGCATGGAAAATTGTGGAAAATCTCACAATTCGCCGTAATTATAGAATGACATGTATAGCGACATACGATATCGGTGAGTTAAAGTATTATATCAGCCCTAAATGTATTGATAGGGCTACAAATGTCGCTCAAAGTGTGAGAATGTGGTGTTTTATGTCCCAACAAAAATGTTATTCCGTAAGTAACTTTTACTGCGGACTTACGGTGTTCTTGCCTCTTAAGGCACCGCGTATCGGTCGCGTCTATCGCTAGAATGCCGACAGTGAAAATAACAATAATAATGTCAAAAAGGCCATGAAAGCGATAGATTTGTCGATCTACTGATAATCATGTCAGTCTTCAGAATTGTAGGAAACAATCTGAACTTGTCATGCATGATCATGAACAGATGAATGGTGGAACTTTGCCAATTTGGAGACAGAGTGGCATACATTAATTGATGCTTAAATGCGTCCAGCAGTGATCAAATAGTTAGCTTTGATAAGTCCTGTATCTGTTTTCTTTTAGTTTTAGTTTTTACACTGGACTGTCAGCTGTCCGTGAAAATGTATTTCAATAAATTGTAATATATTCATGTTTTTATTCTAATTAATTACTGGCTAGCCTAATTGAATTCTGTATTTAAGTGTTGGAGATTGGTTAGTTCTGTGCTGTGATTATAATTAAACTAAAACGTTTAAGTTTGATTTATTTTAATTTTAAAGTAATTTAACTTGTCTTTGTCAAACTGTCTAGTGTCAGCTTGCCTTTGATTTGTTGAGATCTTCAGCCAAATTTTCAATTACTTTGCATGTGAGATAAAATCCTGCAAATTTGGCCATCACACAAAAATCTTCACTTTATTCTTCATATGTGTGCAAGGAAAGTTTTAGGCATCTTTAACATGTTTAATGTGTTTTTTTCTCTCTTAAACTGGCGGAAGCGCAGAAGGGTGCCAATGGCAATGTGTAGATATAAATTATAACACCCAATCATTCCCAATGATCTAGTCATACACCTCTGATGTTTGGCTTGGCCACTTGGGTGTTGGTCTTTTACATGACGAAATCCTACTGTACTAGTTTTGCTTTTTCGATTTGTTCTTTAGAAAATGACCGACAAATGCTTCAAGAAGTGTGTTAACAAGCCAGGGACCTCATTAGACAGCTCTGAACAGGCAAGTATCACAAGAACACTACAGTACAGGGGCCCGTAACATAAAGATTCAGGATTAATTGTACGATTGATCAGCCAATCATACGATCAATTGATATGATTTCAAGATCATTGATTGATCAGTCAATGGTACGATCAATTGATACGATTGATCGTACGATTGATCAGTCAATCGTACAATGAATTGATTGATCATACGATTAATCTTGAATCTTTATGCTACGGGGCCATGTATGCAAGAAATCCTTCAAAAGTTTTATAGTACAAATTATGAATCAATAA
Source organism: Echinarachnius parma (assembly GCA_037951105.1). Taxonomy (NCBI): domain Eukaryota; kingdom Metazoa; phylum Echinodermata; class Echinoidea; order Clypeasteroida; family Echinarachniidae; genus Echinarachnius; species Echinarachnius parma. The sequence continues at coordinate 13,923 of JBAMJV010014364.1, forward strand.
GGTGGGAAGACATTCTTGTGCAAGTGCTACATTTTGCCGATACACAACTGGCTTCATACACCCAGGCTGCAAGTCAAGGGGATAACTGTATGCTGCATTGGGCTTCATTTTGATGGGGGAAAGTGATGGGGGAAAGTGGTTTCTATAAGGTTGTTTAGGATGGATATTTACATACTGATATATGCATTGACCAACTGTATTGCTAGGCAAACAGCTCAGATATTTCAGAAGGCCCTGTTGAAAATACAATCCCCCTTTTTTGCAATCTTGAGATGTTTTTCTTGCACTACCGATGCATTGATGTGTGACAATCCATCCTACACAGCCTTGTGATCCATCAACTTTATTATACTCAACCAAAATCACCTGGAGTTTTCACATTTCTCTTGTACCTTGTTGTTTGGCTTATGGCAACAGAAGAAGGAAATGGATTTGGATTTTTCAAATGTAACCTTATTTATGGAAATATTTATGGTTGAATTAAAAATCATTCCGGAATGCTATTTGATCATACAGTAACAAATCATGATAAAATCTGACATTAATTTCCATTTTTTCAATAGACAATCAGTCCTTTTTAAAAACAAAAATATCACACATCATTCAAAGGAATCGTACAATGGTCGTTTGGCTATGATTGAAAATTTGAAATGTTAAATATGACTTGTGGAAAAGCGTTTTAAAGTTAATAGATCACTTTGATAAAGACCACTTTTGCACTCTCCCCATCAGAGGGTTGCCCGTTGAAGCCAGTTGTTAATCGGCAAAACGTCACACTTACAAAATTAAATCTTTCCAGTTTAATGATTGATTCATGATTTGTATTATATTCTCTTTGGACTGGATGAATGATAATTTGCATCTACTCTTGAAATTTTCTTTTAGCAGTGGACAGTGCTAGATATAATCAAGAACATTTTAATGAACAAATTTAATGAAAGCAACAAAAATCCTAACTATGAAATGACTGAAGAAATTAAACTTCTGATGTTTACGTCGCATTTTCAATGTTGAAATGTTAATTCCCTAGAACTTTAGAAGTGGGGAAAACAACAGATTTCAATTTGTCTTTATTTATTTATGTTTGCCATTTGAGTGATTGCCAAAAGGAAAACTTACATTTCTAGTAGTTATTAACCATTGTATATTCTCACTTCTCTTGTTTTTGTTGCAGAAATGCATAGCTATGTGTATGGACAGATACATGGATTCGTGGAACACGGTGTCCAAGGCGTACCACTCGAGACTTCAACGAGAGCAGAATAGGACATAATAGAAGAAGACTTCCTTGTTTTTTAGCCATTATATTGTGTACCTTTTTAAAATGTTTTGTGTAATTATGGTAATGCAACAAAGATCGTTGTTGTCATATTTAATGATGTTATAACAAATGCTTGCAATACCAAATTACAAATTCAAAGATTTTGTCATTTATGGCAACCTATTTCCAACATCGAGGTACAAGTATTGCATACAGTGCAAAGTGTGTACTACAAAAACTGCCAGAAGTTAATTTTCTCCTGAATCAGACAATAAGTGACAGGTGTTTTGGTAGTGCACAGCTTAATTTGTAATTAATTGTTTGCCTTTATACCAACAACCTCGCATGTACATGCTTGTCAGATATACGTATTGTTTCTCAATACATGCCACAATCTTGATTCAAGGAAATTGAGTTGGTTGTTTTTTATGGATGGCAGATTACACTGCGAAGACAGATTGCAAAATGCTAAAAGATATCAGATGTGAGTGAATTTAGTGTTATACTTGACTTGACTGTTTCATTAGCAGAATGGCGTGTTATATTTAAATCTAAAATGTGAGATATAACACGTCTGCCAGTATTCTTTATTATTTTTACTAGTCCAAAGACATTTCCACTAGCTGTTTATAAGTGGAATATTTTACAATTATTTATATATACAAAAAGTTTCATCACTTCAGGTGATCCCTTCCACTTTGTTCTTATCCTTCGGGGATGTGTCAGGTTTATATAGCTAGGGGGGGGGGGGGTTGATTCGCGTGGCAACCAATTTTCCGGTTCTCTTTTTCATTCATTGAAACAAATATCTTGGGCAGTTTCCTATGTTTTCATTTAGTATGGTAATGTTATATCAGAGCTCTTTATAATGAAGTTCCACTGTGTAATATGTGTGTGTTTTAGATTTTCTCTACCTGTATGTAGAATGAAATGTTTTCTACCAGGAAGTTACTGCTATATTTTTCATTATCGTCTAATCTTTTGTCTCTCACTTGTAACAAAAAATGCATAATATGAAAGAAATGCAAAACTTTGGATCCACTGCAAAGTTTGTTGAATATGAACAGAGTATGAACTCTTATTCACTGTGGGACCATGACAATTACCTTATTGTATCAGGTGTTGTGTTATAATGGGGTAAACAACATACACAGAGCTTGTACTAGTAAGAGTACCTTGTCATTAAGTGAGTTTTGTTATATCAGAGCTCTTTGTAGTGAGGCTTCACTGTACATGAATATGAACTTATTTGTGCACAGAGTTGTTTGAGAGAGTCTGATGTGTTGATATAGAATGTTGAAGTTTTTATCAGGGAATGCTAACAGATCTTATTTTATGAATCCAGTTTGAAATGAGTAATTTGTTGAATTTTAATGCAATATTCAATTTTCGTCTTTTGTAGAGCGTTGAGAACATATTATCTACATGTGCAGTCAACATTGAAGTTAGATTGCATTAAACATTAATTGCATTTTATACAAATTGAATATTGGCTAATTTGGAGGAATACTTTAGTTAACCTTCCTTTCTTTTTATTGTGTTTTTACTCACACAAGTACAGATTTGCGTTGAAGCCTTTTCTGCAGTCTTGATGGAATTGATTTACAAAGTATGCAAAGTGAATTGTAAATCAATTGTAGACATGTACAGGAGTTATAATTAACTGTAATTGTCTTCCAGTTTTGTTGAAGCCGTCTAACCCGACTGTGTTCACCAAACCATATTTCCTGCAGTATCTTGTGTATTAGACCTTTCAGCACATCACGTTCAGTCAAACCTGTCTTAGCGGCCACCTGTCTAAAGCAGCCAACCTGCCTATAGTGGCTACTGACAGTGGTCCCCTGCAGACAGAAAAACTATTATGGAAGCTGTTAGATATAGAGGTCACCTGTCTAACAGAAGCCACTTCCCTTGTGTCCCGTAGGTGGTCACTATACACAGGTTTGACTGTAATTATAAGCTATTTTGTTGAAGTGCACCTCAAGAAATGCATATCACAGAATTGTCGAGCATTGAGCACTTGTATACTTTTAACCATCTGAGTGCCATATTCGAATTGCTGGAATCCATTCGACCCAGTTCTTTTAATAGACAATTTTACATGAATGGCTTAATCCCCCATTGAATAGAAGCTTGGTAAGAAGTAGAGTGTCTATCCGTTCATTTTGCACTTTGGCACATATATTGTGCATGCATTTAGGGACGAATTATCAACAGGTGGATGTTGCATAAAGAGTTGCGATCAATCGCAAGTCAGAAAATGCGCCAAAATGCTCGAATCTGATTGGTTGAAATGGGCATATTTTCTGACTTGTTGATTGCAACTATTTAAGCAACACCCCCCAGATCTGATTCTATTATGAGCATTGTGTCTGGAGTCAACCATGGCACTTGAATGATTAATGTTTCATAGAATACTAATGGGAACCCTGTGTGGTTGTATTTGTGTTGTCAGTACATGTAATGCAGTCCAGAAGTGTGATCTCGCTGTTATTATCTTTGTACATGTATATTAATTAAAAGAAAAACATCTTTTAAAATGAATGGATGGTGATTATGTAGCTTCATTATGTACCATTTCGTCGGTTGAGAAAGAGAAGGGCATAATTATTCATTTTCACTTTTTGAACTTCAGAGATAGCATTGTAGAAACTAAATGAAGCTCTATTTTAGTTTTTATTAATTTTCCAAAAATTAAAAAATAATTATTACCTGCAAATTGGCATAACTGAATCTAACCCCAAATCACTCTCTCTCTCACCCGATGGTTTGTTGCCATTTTTAGATGGGTACAAATGCACATGAACATATTTCCCCCACAATCAAACATGCTTGCACACATACAGCCAACTTCGTTCAAGTCTAAAGCCCTCTGCAGACAGAGCCGACTCGACCCGATCCGACTGGTTTTCATTCGGATCGGCTGTTTTCAGTGCCTCGCGACACATATTTTGCCAGTCGAGAGACGGTCGGATGCCAGTTAGGGCCGATTCTGCAGAGGGCTTAACTTGCATTTATATAAAGTGAAAAAATTTGAAGCTTTTATTTTTCAGGTCCCCTCTTTGGTTTATTCCTATGCAATTCAAAATCTGTGTCAATTCTTGTCTGCAATCCCAATTGATTTGATTTATACATGTACAAGATCGACTGTACAAGTGTTTTAAATGCCAATACACTTATCTCATCCATGACGAGAGCTATTTCATGGCAAATTGTGCATTATTTCCTTAATCAACTCCTCATTTTTTGCTACATTTTTATGAAGTCAAAATATGTGGAAAATAGTTTGCAGTGAAATTGCCAACAAAATCTGATTAGAAAAAGTGACAATGCATTGACAATTTAAGGGTTTTCCTAAATAATATTGATTTATGCACTAATACAAATCATACAAAAATAATGAAAGCAAACGAAATAGGTCTCAAATAATAGATTTATGCTCTTGTTCTCTTTGTACACTGAATACAACTTGTTATATCTATGGTCAAATGTAAGACTACCAAACCACAAATATATATGTGGGCCATCGTCCTTGATAGGTTAATAGCAAGAACCATGCTGAAAAAAAAATCTAAACACACAAGAATTTCTGTATATCACTCTTTTTTATTTTATTGGATCATGCATGCACAGCACATTTTAAATAGCACATAATAACATAATGGCAATGTATACGAGCACAGATGTGTTACAGATATTTATACCTCCCCTTTCAAATATTTTTCTGATGCAAATTTTACTTTTACTACCCTTGCATGAAATAATAAAGCATTACAGAATAATAGTGTTTGTGTTTCATGCTTAATATACCAAAGTTAGTATAATTTAACAAAATATTCATTGAAAAATAATAATCTAGATTATATCAGCCTTCACTTTCAACTTCAACATTTCGATGAATATCTTAACCTCACTACAACCAAGCATGCAATATTGAAGAAGCATTAAGAATAAACGTGTTTCCCATTGAATATTTAGTGAATACTCTTTGTCAAAACAAATTAATTCAAACACAATATACTGATAGCATCATTAGTGAAAAAGCAAGTAGGCTCACAAAATACAAGATAACATTTATTTTGCAACACACAAAATACATGTAATTGTTTATATAAAGTTAAACATTCAAAATCAACTGCCAACACCATTTCAAATACATGACCATAAAATAATTCAAATAATGAACGCAAAGTTTGAAACTTATTTACTCTAATAAATGCTAAATATAATCATCAAAATATAAATTAGATTTCTCACACGCTCAAAAATATTCAAGGCATTATTTTTCCCCTTCAGAAATGGATGGATGTTTTTAGCAATGGACGGAATGAACCGATGAATGGATGTTTATAGTCTTCTCGAATACTCTGTAATAACAATCTTATCTATTTATAGTAATATATTTTCAACTGCAAATTCTTTTAGAAACGTATTTACTCTAATAAATGCTGAATATAATCATCAAAATATAAATTAGATTTCTCACACGCTCTATTAAACATTCAAGGCATGTTTTGGACGGAATGGATGTTTATAGTCTTCTCGAATACTCTGTAATAACAAATCTATCTATTTATAGTAATATATTTTTAACTGCAATTTTTAATTCCAACAAAACATTGAATACGAAAATCACCAATGGATGGAAGTTTCTAGCAATATAACTGGACGGAATGAGCTGATGAAAGGAGTATCTTCTTTTATACCATCGGAATGATCTATGTATGAAGTTCACTTTAACTGCATATTTTAATTCAACAAATCATGAACATCGAAAATCAAGTTCTCCAAAAAAACATTTATCACAAACAAGATCTCTCAAAGATACTGACATTTTATATAAATTAATTTGGTGTGATCTCATTAATACATCTTGGACGGATATAACTGCATCTACATGTATATGAGACGTTGACAAGCGGCTTGAGTTCTCAACAGTGGTTTTTACTTTCACTCTGGGTTTAAATCTTGTCATTTTTATTATTAATCCATGGACAAGATTTTAATTTGTAGACAACATTTGGAAAATGGCAATTCCAAGCAAAGCGTCACAGGTTCACCAAATCTTCACCCTTCTGCCGTTTGAATCCTTCCAATATTTATATGGCTACTGCAAACATTTCAGTACCGTAAATCTCCGTGTAAAAGATGCACTTTTTTCAAAGTGAGCATTGCTGCTCATGAATATATGAATATTCATGAGCAGCAGTGTTACTGCTCAATAAATGTGCAATTTTTGTACTAGACCATTATTTTTAAAGTGAGAAAATGTATATGTTGATGAATGCTACATACGACATTAAGCCCTTGTCATGGCCTAGACCAGTGGTATTTTATTTTGTATTTTTTTTGCTGTGAAAGTTGGGGGTGCATTTTATACACGAGTGCGTCTTATACACGGAGATTTACGGTACTTATAATAATGAGAACATACATATTTGAAGTATAACTTAAATGCCAAAAGGGTTATTTGTGGCTACACCGTGACATGATGTCCACTTTTGAATGGAATTGCCCTCAAACCAAATGTGCGGCATTAAATTTAACCATGGACTGAAATAACCCAGAGGTGAATTTAACCCTCTGATGAGAATTTGGGCCTTTTTAAAATGTTTATTGCTACAAAAATGATGTGATGAAACATATTTCAGACATATTAGTCAAGGTATTTGAAAATTCAGATATATATTTCTATTTCTTCTCCGACATAATGACAGCAAGGCACGAAAAATACATTAATATATAAAAAAAGGAATAGAAAATGTAGAAAAGGAGCATTACACCATCATGGTGAATGTGCACAACTATATTCAGGAGCAACACCATATATAGTTAGGTGGATATTGCGCAATACAAATATTCAATATTATTATTATTATTATTATATAATAAATATACCAAAATATACACTATAGAGTACTTTCAAACTTCAAAATTATCCACATTGCCCAAAAATGAACACTTTTTTAATATCTTGGAAAATCAGCAAATCGAAGGATTTTAAATTGTTAGAGATTTCAATTCATTACTGTAATAAACAATTTGCATAATGCTAAGACAAAGATGATTAGATCCTCGTGATATTATAATTATATATAACGAGAAAGCAATTAAGGGAAATTGCCTGGAGGACACGTCTAGTTGCAGATAAAGTCAATATGAAATTATTTAACTAGCACAAAAATTAGTTTGGCTCTGTACTACAGATAGAGCATGTGTGTGTGTGTGTGGGGGGGGGGGGGGTATGTCAGAGGGGGCAGGGCCCCTAATTTGTGTCACACAGCAGGGCTACTCCCCTTAGGATCCAGTGGTCGGGGTGCTGTACGGTCTTGAGGTACAGGTAAATATATATGTCAGATTTGTATAGTGCAGCTTCTTGTAGCTAGACGTGGCATGTGTAAAGACCGAGATCCTTATTACTGATGGGGGGTGGGGATATCAGAGTGGACATGGCCCCTACTTGGTGTCCTACAGCAGGGCTACGCCCCTCAGGATCCAGTGGTCGGGGTGCTGTACGGTCTTGAGGTACAGGTAAATATATATGTCAGATTTGTATGGTGCAGCTTCTTGTAGCTAGACGTGGCATGTGTAAAGACCGAGATCCTTATTACCGATGGGGTGGGGGGTGGGGATATCAGAGTGGACATGGCCCCTACTTGGTGTCACACAGCAGGGCTACGCCCCTCAGGATCCAGTGGTCGGGGTGCTGTACGGTCTTGAGGTACAGTGGGAAGATGTAGGTCAGATCGGTACGACGCGGCTTCTTGTAGACGGGGCACTCGTAGAGACGCGGGTCCTTGGTACCGAGGGTGTTGATGGCGTAGACGTGGCAAACGGGGAGCGGCGTGAAGAGGACCTTGGCCGGGGGCTCGACCAGCTTGCAGTTGCGCCGGTCCCATCCAGCTCCATCCAGGAACAGACCATGGACATACACGCCTGGTGAAGAAGAAAAAAATGGGAAATGGGAATAAATTATGATTAGAAAATTGTTTATGCAAAAGACAAAAGCTATCTAGGAACAAAACATGGATGTACACGCCTATACAAATTGGAGGAACATGAATATTAGAAATTAATAAAAAATTCTTAATATGAAAGAAATGAAAAGAGCTATCTACATGTAGGAAGAGACCGTGGATGTACATGTATACACGCCTGATGAAAGGATGCAAGAAATAATCAAAGAAATCAGATCCTTGTTTTCAAAAAAGGAAGCCACAGAAACTGAATTATCAACAAGACCTACATGCATCTTTCCTTAACATCGACATCCAGAGAAAGAATATATTTACTCTACGGCAAATTGAGCTCATGCTTTGAAAATTCTAGAGAAATCCTTAAGTCAATAAACAACAAACAAATGCGAACAAAAAACAATCCACTTATAGCCCGGTCACATATCAACGGATTGCGTAAACGGACGTCAAACGGAGAGCTAAATTTTCCATCCGTTCGTCTCCGTTTCTTGTCCGTTCCTTGTCCGGTGATGTACGTTGTTCTATGTTTTGTACATAAAGCAATGGAGAGTCAATATAGGGCCTAAATTTTCGATCCTAGCAATGGAGACGACTTTCCTCACCGGATAATTTCATTTTGCAAATTTTCTATTAGTTGGGCATTCGTTTCCGCTATCCGTTGAAATCTGACCGGGCCATTAACAATTAACTTCATGGACAAATTACCTTCAGCAGGGGGCCCTGTGATGTCTTCCTTCAGGTAGCGGGTCATGTCGTTGTGCAGCACCACGCTGTCCAGGGCCCAGCCTTTGTGGGCACGGGTGATCTCCTGTCTCATGGCCGTCAAGAAACCCTGGGGGGGGGGGGGGGGAAACCGAATCAAAATATTTCATGATTAAATTTGTTACTAATACAATATCTTCCAGAGAACGACAATCACAAATAGCAGAGTAAGAGTTCAACCGGGGACCCCTTCAATCTAGATATATACAAGTAGATCTTTAAACAAAGTTCCAGGCATGTAGCCTATCTTCATTTTTTTCTCTTTTTTTTTCAACCTCTATGGAGCAAGCATAATGTAAAAACACAACAAGCTTTAGGTAAAACTATAGGGGAACCAACACCCCAAAATAATGTTCTTATAAATGTAAGGTCATAGTTTAAGTAGTCCATTCCACCAACAAGTACAACAAATAAAGTCAGTTTCCAGACATATTATATAATTTGAAAACTCATCACCATACTATTCATTGGTCTGTAGAAGAAGACTAGTCTAGTGTCTAAGATGTAAGCGTCTTCCGTGGTTCTTTCGTCTCCAAACGTACGCGTGTAAAGAATTGGCGCACTCGCAAACGTTTGGCGCTTACGGAACCAAAAGCCCTGTTGGTTCCGTAAGTTTTGTTGATTAATTGCATGGTATATGAATTACACAACCCTTGGCATAGTGCTGGACATTTATTTAATATCAAACAACGGTACCAACACATATAACCCTGTGTTGTTCTTTGTGTGGTGGTCCCCTCTAAAAAAATTGGTCTTGGATGATTTTACTTTAATTTGTCATTTTGAGAATGAGTTATGTTGGAGTTCAGAAGAAGAGCTCCCTGTATAACAAAGATAATAGATACAAAGACCAGCAACGAATGATGCTCACCTGTGGGTTGAAGAACCCAGTCATCCAGAAGACGTTGGGCCGACCCTCGAAGCACCAGGTGTGGAACTGAGCATGGCGGTCTATCAGCTCGGTGAACCAGAAACCAAGGGTCATGGAGTCCCAAGAAATCTGCAAACATGGGGGAGGTGGAGGGGAGATAACATCATTACAGGTGAATAACAAACATTCATTTGATTTGTAAATTCGATTTTATTCATTCATTTTGCTTGATTTGACTTTTGATTGCTTTTACTTCATTTTTATTAGAAAATCAATGTATCACATAGATAGACAGTGGCGCAGTCTTTTTTTTATACAATCTGTCCACTTTTTGGCTGGTCTTCGTCGTGGTCGGTTCCCCTGTATTCTACCCGTTTGCCTGGTAAAAATTTCGGAAATAATAACACAGTCGGGATTTTTAAACCGTCTTTTCACCTTCCTCCAAGCGTTGGGCACGCGGGCCTCGAAAATGTGTATCATTTATGCATTCTAAAAACTAAGCTAACTGTATATCACAGCCCCAAGGACGCAGCATTTGAAAAACAAAACAGATGTAACACAGTCAGGATTTGAACACTTTGTTCTCACCTTCTTCCAAGCGTTGGGCACGCGGGCGTCGAACATGTTGTCCAGGGCGTCGCGCAGCGTCTCGCTCATAATGATGGTGCCGTCAATGGCCAGCTTGAGGTCCTGCAGAGTGATGCGCACCATCTTGATGACCCGCTGCATCCGGTCGAGCTCCTGTTTCAGGAAGATGTTCAGGGGCTGCAGGTGGCCCAACTTCTGAAGCCTGGCTTTGACCTGGAGTTTTAGGGGGTCAAAGGTTAAATGTCAATGAGTCACATCCATGTAGGTCAATGGTTAAAGGTGCATTACGTTATGAAATGATCAACCCCTGCATCCAGTCGATCTCCTGACACAGGAAGATGTCCAGGGGCTGCAGGTGGCCCATCTTCAGAAGCCTGGCTTTGCCCGGGAGTTTAAGAGGTCAAAGGTTAAATGTCAATGAGTTTGAAAGGTCAAATTGAAAGGCACGTTGCGGTTTATTTGTGAAATGATGACCTCTGTATGATGTTGATCTCCTGATGCAGGAATATGTCCAGGGGCTGCAGGTGGCCAATCTTCAGAAGCCTGGCTTTGACCCAAAGTTTAAAAGGTCAAAGGTTTAAAGGGCAATGCAACTCAAGAATAGAGTTTATCCTGCTTTATACATCATAATATACCTGTTTATTATATGTGACATTACTCCGACTCAGATTTCTGCTTTGGAAGAAGTATGAGGAAACTCTATCGGGTATACCGCTCTTCACGCGAACGCTGGAGGCCGCCATTATTAGGTTTGCACGGACTACATGCGCTAATGAATTTCAATAGTACCCATTCAAACCATCGTTAGAATACCAAATATCAATACAATATCAAAGTTTAAAGGTGCATTATGTATTTGAAATTGACGTTACCTCGTGAGCAATGAAGTTCTCTGGCAGCTTGGACAGCATTTCGTCGCAGATCCTGTAGACGGTGGTTTCACGGGTCTCCCCTCCTCCGCCTCCACTGTCCTTTGGCTGGATGTTGAGGATCGTCTCAAGAACCTGGCATTGTCAACAAAAATATCAGATGTAAAATATAAAATGTAAAAATATAGGTTTCATCATCCTAGTTATTTGACAATCATCGCAGATCCTGCGGCTTCCCACATCTCTAGTCTACTCCTCCACGGCCAATGTCCTCTGGTTGAATGTCGAGGATTGTCTCAAGAAACCTGGCATTACTAAAATGTACGTTCCCAAATTAGTTACGTTTAAAAGTTCGCTAAAATCAGTTATTTAAATTTCACCCCAAATATTCAATAAGCATCAGGAAACACAAATTGAAATAGGCTACCTTAATATCATGTTATTGACTTGGAACATCACTTAATTTATGCTTGATAGAAAACAATAACAGAACTTACTGATGTTCATTAGTATTCACGGCAAATTTGTAATATTATCTCTTTCTCTAAGTTGTATGTATATTAACAAAATTTTGGATTAGTTTTGTTGATGTTTGTAAATATACTACTGCATTTTTATTGCACATGCCACTGCAATTCAGCTTGTAGCTGCGAATGTGACATTGTGTTTGTTGAATAAAATACCATTATCAATTATCAAAATGATGGATTTATCAGATATCATGAATAAATCACAATTAGCTTTATCCTCATAGCTAACATCATCATCATCATCACCACCACCATCACCACCACAATTATCGTTATTATCACCATTATCATGATCGTGATTATTACTATCATCATCATCATCTCATCATCATGATTAACATCATCAATATCATCACGGCTATCATCAACTTAATTATTACCACCATCACCATAACTGTCATTATCACTCTTCATCATGATCAATAGCAAAAACATCATCATGATTATGACCACCATCATCTGACTTGGCCCATCATCATTGCATGTCTACACAGGGTTTATACACCTAATTTCAAGTCAAATTCCATGACTTTCCCATGACTATATTACAACATTTCCATGACTTTTCACCACGAGATGTAAACAAGGTTCTTGAACTTCTTTCAGTGCTTTTTGTACCCAAATAAGTTCAAATATCGTGATTTTATATTTCAGTAATGAGGAAACATAGATAAAAATTAAATTCCATGACTTTCCATGACTATAAAATTAAATAAGATCACTTTAAATTTCCCCTTGACTTTCAAGGCCTGGAAAAAGAAAGAAAAAAGTCAAATTCCATGACCTTCCCAGGTTTTCCAGGCCCTGTGTGAACCCTGCTATATGATTCAAATGTTGATGGCAATGTACCTCAGTGGCCATATTTGTGGAGTAGGTGATGTCAGCATTGGGGTGAAGTCCAAATGCCTCTGGAGAATCCGTCAGAGGCAACCCGTCGATGGCACCGCGATACTCGTCGACGTTACGGCACTTAGGGATGGTGTAGCCTACAAAATCGGATTCAAACAGTGCAATCAAGTTAAATTATGTGGTTTATAGGTCAATATTTTCATTTCATTTACATCTTTTGATTTCCAAAAGTTTGAAGGATGAAATACAAAATAACATACATGTTTATATGTGACCTTACACCACAAAACGACCAATAAGTCGGGAAAACTGATTTTGCTTCTTTTCATAAAACATTAACATACATGTAGAAGTCATTACCTTTAAAATGGTATATCATTCGTCATATTTGGACTAAGCAAACCCTCTCAAAATGAATACCAAAGATGCTGGGTCATCACAGAAGAAAATAATTATATAATAAAAAAAGTATATCAAAGTATATAATAGAAAAAGTTGACCCTACCTGTGTAGAACTTGAACTTGTCGCTGAACATGTCCTCTGAGAACCAGACTTTGCAGTAGGTGTTGAGCAGACGCTTGTCATAGTCGTCTGTCACGCGGCCGCCGTACTGCACCTCACCAAACATGTAGCGCACCGTGTTCCACGATATACCCTGAATAACGGATAAAATGTCAGGAATAACATCGACACTTCAATAATCGTTGACATTGATATTGATTAGAAGCGACAGACAAAAGCATAATGCAAACATCGTAGTCATCACCATCATCATCATCATTACCACAACCATGACTACCATCATCACCATCATCACCATCACCATCATCATCATCATCATCATTACCACCACCATGACTACCATCATCATCATCATTACCACCACCATGACTACCATCATCATCACCATCCCCATCACCATCACCATCCCAAACACCATCACCATCATCATCATCATCATCATTACCACCACCACCATGACTACCCATCTTGATTTAATTACCTTCTTGGGGTCGAGGTCGTCGAGATGGTTGTTGACAAACTGGACGCTGGCGGTGAAGTCGGCCTGGTTGAACTCGTAGGGGATGTTCCAGCCCAGGGGGCCAAACTTGCGCCTCTCCTGGACCGTGGTGTGCAGGAACGCCACCCCGTAGAGCAAGGGCTTCCACTGGGGCAGGTTGGAGATCTCAAGTTGCTCCTGTTAAAAAAAAAAAACCCAACAAAGGTTTAGAAAACTGCGTTTAATTTTCAAAGATCATGCCAGTTTTTATAAACTTTCAGCAAGTACTATCATGGCAGGCCAGAAATCTAAAAGTTTATCTCTAAATGAGAAATTTAAGAGGTGAGAGCTTGCTGCGATACATCGCAGTTGCATTCGATAAGAGGATCGTTAAGTGATATCGTTATCGGAACTGCGCTGACAGAATGATTGACAGGTGATATTAAAAATGTTTCCCTGCCGATGTAGAAATACTTTCAGGATCACAGACTTGTTTTGTATGTTCATTTGGGATATGTCTTTGATGTAAGAGAGCTAAATCTCTGTCTGGTGGTACCCTTTAAATGATCAAAAAGAAGATCATTAATGTTCTCTTGAAAATCCAGGATGACCATTAGGAGAGCTCTGCAGTACTCTCCCTCACGGTGTCTTATCGGATTAACCTGAACACCAGATACACATTTGAATCCTCTTCTTATTAGTTCCTCTCAGAACTAATTCCTCTCAGAACTAATATCATGTCCCCCATTCAAGGGTCTTTGTGGCTCGATGGTTGAGTACTGGTCTAGCAATCAGGAGGTCTCAGGTTCGATTCCCGGCGAAGCCTATTTTTTCTTTGCTCATTTTCATTCATTTAACTAATATTATCAAAAGAATTGACCCATGACATACATAGTGAAACTATTTTAAACGTCACCAAATTGGTCCGGACACTCCCTTAAAAGATTTCATCTAATACTTTCATTAAAGTTACCAAAAGTGATATGCGAGACTTCAGTTATATTATATCATCATTGTACGATTATTCTGATTTCTGAATGATGTGTGCGAAGTTACACAATAACAAATTGATACAAATTCATATTCATAACCAAAATTAATAATAATGGTTATCTATAAAGCGCTATTTACTCGAGTATCATAGCGCTTTACACTATTATTATTACCCCGGTCAGCGGATACACACTGCAATCATTCCTGCTCATAAAGTGCACATTTTCCACTCCCTAGGGAGCACACAGTGCTAAGGAAACACATTCCCATCCTTCTGGGTCCCCATTTATATATCATCATTAATTTTGTACGATTCTTTGGATTTCTGAACGATGTGTGCTACATGTACATGTAAGTTACACATAAATTGATACAAATCATATTCATAACCAACTGGATGGATCTTCGACTGCACGCAGTCGAAAATTATGCCTCCGCTATCACGCAATTTTTATATCAAGCCAAAATTATCATGCACTGAAAATACTACTGTAAACTCAATTTTGATGGTAATTCATCAACCAGATCTTGAGATATCACAATTACAAATTATTTTGGCATAATGAGTCCTGTGACCTTGACCTTTGACCTCATGACCCCAAGATTGTAGTACTACATTGGCTCCATAAGATACATTCAGGTATCAAGTGTGATTGAAATCTGACATTCATTTCTTGAGTTTTTACAATTACAAGCTATTTCGCATCTATGAACTCTATGACCTTGAACTTTGACATAAAAACAATTGTATGGCTACATCAGTTCTCTAAGATATATTTAGGTACTAAGTTTGATTGAAATCTGACATTCAGTTCTTGAGATTTTACCATTACAAGTTATTTTAGCATGTATTTATATAGTCCTATGACCTTGACCTTTGACCTCAGGACCCCAAAATTGTATGGCTTCATTGGCTCCGTAAGATACATTCAGGTACCCAAGTTTGATTGAAATCTGACATTCAGTTCTTAAGATTTTGCCATAACAAGCTATTTTTGCATGTATTTATTGAGTCCTGTGACCTTGACCTTTGACCCCATGACCCAAAAATTGTACGGCTTCATAAGGTTCCTAAGATACATGTACATTCACATACCAATTTTGATTGAAATTTGACATTCGGATCTTGAGATTTTGCCATAAGCTATTTTTGCATATATATTGCGCCCTGTGACCTTGAACTTTGACCTCATGACCCCCCAAATCTAATCAGATCATTGTCACCCCAATATGTACACTCATACCAAGTTTGATCCGTCAACCGGTTCTTGAGATATCGCGATAACAAAAACGGGACGGACGTACGTACGTACGGACTGACGGACAACCTGAAAAAATAATGCCTCCGGCCACTTCGTTGGCGGAGGCATAAAAATACCTGTGAGATGCCGGCATAGGTCCTCTTGAGGCCAGCCTTGATCCCCTGCGGAGGCTCGTTGGTGAACTTGATACCCGTCTGGAGCAGGCTGATGGGGAACTGGGGGTGGACCTCCGTGGTGATCCACAGCCTGAAACTGTCGTGGCTCACTTCAGCACCCGTCACCTGTTATTACATATTTTAAAAATAAAAATGTGTTTTTACTAGTAAATCTTTTTATTACAAGAAATAAACATGTTGACTTCTGCTCCTGTCACCTGAATTCACACACACACAAAAAGAAGAAATTATTCAGACAGTAATCTTGATTCCGTAGTGAGCAGTTAGCATTAAAGGGATCTTTTTTTTTAATTGCGTGTCTTTAAAAGTTCCTCTAAAACAATCACAAGAAAGTATAATGTAAGTAGCATACAGCAGGATAAGTTGCCGCTTCAAGTTATTACAGTAGGTATAGTCATGATTTTACCTAGATGCCTACAGGAAGCTGGTGGGTCCTGTAATAACTACGGTAACTGCAAAAATCTAGCTTGGGGAACCTAGTATCCAATGTAATCTACCAACTCTATGGTAAATAAAAGAATTACAATACCTAAAGAGGAGTGGGTTAGACAAGGGCTTAACAACCTTAGCGGTGGCCCACGTGCCAATGTCAACCAGAAATTTCATTTGGCAACTCGAAGCTCTTGATGTATAGGCCACCAATGAATGAGGATCTACAGCAAAAAAGTCTATGGTGGGAGTATATCTGATGTGTCATTTTAACCATTTGAAAGAAAAGCTTTCTAAAGGGAAAGCCCTGGGGGGGTGTTTCACAGAGATCCTAAGTTGATCTTAGCACTAAGTTGGTCTTAAATATTATGGAAAGCCATTAGTGTCTTGAAACATTTTTGTAAAAGTTATGTTGAAATGCATAAAATGTTGATTCAAATCATATTTGCTAATTATCAAAGAGATTTCATGAATTTTATGTGAAAATTATGAATCTCTTTGATAATTAGAAAATATATATGATTTTGAATCAACATTGTCTGCATTTCAACATAACTTTTATAAAACTGTTTCAAGACACTAATGGCTTTCCATAATATTTAAGATCAACTTAGGATCTTTGTGAAACACCCCCCTGGTTAAAGAGCGTGCTTACCGTCTCCAGGAGTTCATCCATGAAGCCCAGACCGAGATGGCAGTTCTGCAGCAGCACCCAGCCTCCTTCGCCCATGAAAGACGCCAGCAGACGACGCGCGTGAACCTCCTGTCCCTGGCCCATGCTGATGGCACGGCAACCTACATGTAATGTAGTTGGTTGGAAGATTGGAGCGACATTCAGATATAAGATGATACATTGATCAGTAATTACATGTCAATTATTCAAACATCATCGTCATTATCGTAATCATCATCAATTATCATAGTCTTCGTAACCAACATCATCTCATAATCACCATGAAGAGCATCATCGACATCATCATTACCATAACAATTATAAACATAAATTAATGATCTCCATTGTCATCATTTTCATCATCATCATCATCATCATCATCATCACAATCTTCATGATAAGTAAGCAGACTTACGAAGGTTATTCTTCTTTGCGAGTGATTCGATGGACGCCGTGGGGTCGGATCCCATGGACAGGAAGCAGATCAGGGGCACTCTGTTCTCGCTCTCCTCCCACATGGACTCCAGGTTCAGAATCACACCCTCGGCATACTGTTTGGGTTTAGAATAATGAATAAGGACAATTAGGTCTCATTAAGTTGCAACACGTCCTCGCTATTCAGCGCTATGGACCGCAGTGTTGTAGACGATTTTTCAGTGGTCTTAAACTCCTCGGCCGAATGTGAAATGAAAGGGAAGATCATGTTTGAAGCCGGCCTTGCTCTCGGAAATGATGTACTCTTGGTACTTGGTACTTGGTAGTTTGTTCCTCCAAAACACTCCATAGGAGTTTTAACTGGAGGTGGGTCCGAGAGAGTGGTTAGCCCCTAAGGACAGAAGGGTCCTTAGCAAGCGCATTCTGGAATGTATGAAGTGAGGGCTGGTTTACTGTAGATTGAAGTAGCTTATTCCATTCAGTGGTTGTACGGACGAAAAATGAATTTGCGAACGCCTCAGAGTTTGTGTGTTGCTGTTGATACTGTAGAGAATGGCCCCTTCGGTTTCTGTCTATTTTGGGTTGAATGAAGTCCTCATGTTTGATGTCCAGGTTTCCGTTCAGCATCTTTTGAAAGCAGAACGGAAACCTGGACATCAAACATGAGGGCTTCATTCAACCCAAAATAGACAGACTCGACTGCAACACAGATGGACAGCATATGCTTCTAATTAGTGTGTTTTTTCCCCGCCAGAACTAATAACCCTCTCCCCAAAATAATTGCACTTAAACAAAAAAATTGTGTTTTTAGAATTGTTTTATGCAATATTTGAAAACACTTAATTACTACTGACACTGCCAGTCTGGGATTGGTTCAGCAGCATACTGCTTCTACTTTTCCTACCCATTCTCCAGTCCAACATTCTTAATACAGTAAATGCTTTCATATTTGCAACCGCAAACCCCGACACCAATGGACTCGGCGATTTCCAAAGACTAAAGCAGTTCAGTTTACATAAGAGATATCATACGCAATTGAAATTCTTAGTACAGTACACAGTAAAATGCTTCCTTATTGGTAACCACTCACCCTGACACCGATGGACTCGGCGATGTACTTCCTGGCCTGAGGGATGGTACGGTCGGGGCACCAGGAGCGCACGAGGAGCAGCTTGCGGAAGACGTCCAGCGAGGTGGAGTAGCCGTCTGGGATCGTTGCCTCCTCAGGGGCATCCTCGTCGAACCAGTTCTTCCACTGTTTGTCGTTGCGGCCAATCTGGCCCAAGAGCTGGCCGAACTGCGGCAGCTTGCTCAGTTGGACCAAATTGAGCCAGGTCGTGTCTAGGATCCACTTCTTGGGCTTGGGCTCAACACTATTCAGGTCCAGAGCAGCACCACCTGGTCAAAGGTCAAAGGTCAAAAGGTTAAATCAGTTGATAGATAGAATCAAGCAAACTTGATCAAATGAACTAATTTGATCCAGGTAATGTCTATAGAATTCATATCTTGGGCTTGGGGCTGTACCGCATTCAAACCTGTACCGAGGTCAAAGGTCAAAGAAGTGTTACTTAAGTTTGTTTTAGGGGGGAAGGTAGAAACAGATGATAGATAGAATCAAGCAAATTTGATCAACTGCACAAATTACAGATCAAGTAGCATTCTACTCTGTATACAAAGCTGAAACAATCTAAAAACATAACAAAAACAACAGGATAATCCAAATCATAAAGTACACAAGTAAACCCCCTCACCTTCGATTAAGGTCTGGAACTAGTCGTACTTGACCTTGGTAACGATTTTAGAACAAGTTTAGAACAAGTATTGCTTTGCATTTGGTGTCAATATTTTGGCATGTTGTTAATTTTGCAATTCACAAGTGTTAGTGAAATTAAAACCCTCGCGAAATATATGGCGTACACAGTAATCAAAATCAGAAAATATAAAAGTGCAGCACCCTCACCTTTGATAAAGGTCTGGAACTCGTCGTACTTGACCTTGGCGAGCTGCATGTCGATCTTGAGCGTGAGCAGCATGGTGAATAGAAACTTGTGGTCCTCGTACAGGCCTCGGCACGTGTACTTGAACACCTCGTACGTCATGAATTCGATGATGTTGGCGATACGCTTGGTTGTGATTGGACTCTTGGTTGATCTGCAGTTTATAAAATAATAAAAAAAACGTTTAAAAAGGTACATGTATGCATGTGCTATTTTCAGAGCTGGTCTAATGAATATATAAACAGAAAACATGACGCTTAATTTCATTAAAAAAGTAACCCTCTACATGTAAGTGCCATGGTTATGTAATTGATGACGTTGGCGCTACGCTTGGTCGTGATGAGACTCTTCGTTGATCTGTGGTTAATGAGGTTTGAAGAGGTACACGTATGCATCTTTTATACGAGTGTTTGTTTTGTTTGTTTGCTTTTATTCACTGCGTTTTCAAAATAATGAATAATCATTTACATTTAATTTCATCATAATTATATACATGTATATTTACAACAAAAAATAAAAATAAGATGCATACAAACAAACGTTTTTGACTGAAAAGTAAGAGATCAAGTACAAAAATGCAGGAGATCGCCATCATTAGCAGTAATACAGCCTAAATGCTGGTCTAATGAATATAAACGGATAGCGGGCTGCTTGAATTAGCCAACAAATAAGCAATATGCAAATAATAATAATAGCTTGCATTTATAGAGCGCACTTATTATTATTACTCATTAAACCATTACAGTTCAAACCCACACAATGATATTGCGTAAATTCTCAACTCTCTGGGGAGCATACTAGCCATATGCTGCCAATGGCCAGAAGGCTACTTAACACCCCGACAATAAATTAACAAATATACAGTCAGATATAACTTATAATAATAAAAAAACACTGAACACAAAGTAAATGCATAGTAAAGTATACTTCAAAAATAATTAAAAAGTGCATGAATATAATAAATAAAAGAGATAATCATACTTTGCCATTGACAGGTCAAACAGACCGAGGAACTGCTTGAGAGATGTCTGGTACATGACGTTCACCATACTCATCTCAGTGATCAAGAAATACAGGGTACTGCCGCGGGTCGCAACTGCAATCGAAAGAACAAATGAATAAATGGACCAATTAAATGAATGACAATACATGAGGAAAGTGCACAATCATATTATAAGACGGTAAATAAAAGTTATAATTGTTCTGATTTCAATAACAAATGATGACAAATTCCTTATGTATTAAAATTTACTCCATATAATAATGACAATTAATAATGTATTTTAAAAAGACATCGTTGCCTTTATATTTGAAGGTCTTCCTGGCCCCGTTCCTTTCTTTTCTATAGTTTGCCCTCTTTTGAAACAGAAGTCAAGGCTTTTCCTGCAGTCGCGATGAATTCGCTATAAAATGCAAGGTTAACTGTTTATGTATTTGCATTAAAAAGTGAACATGCTCCGTCCCGTGCATATTGCGGTATCCTACCTGGACGGAATTCCTCGCTGGCGACGTTGAGGAAGACTTCGGTCTCGGCGTCGATGGTCAGATTCTCACTGACGTCTTCAACAATCACCTTGGTGACCTTTAGCACTTTGATTTAAAGCGACTCTTATTATTTTGAAACGATGTAATTCAATTTGTTTTTTTCTGTAGTCCCAATTGATTTACGAATGCAAGGTTGACTGTTCATGTAATTGCATAAACAAGACACTCAGTCCCATGTATTTTGCAGTATCCTACCTGGACGGAACTCCTCGCGGGTGGAGTTGATGTGGACCTCAATGACTGAGTCAACATCACCTAACACAAAGGTCTCTTTTATTCTTGATTTGTAATTTGAAGCTTTTTTCTGTAGTCCCAAATGGTTTACGAATGCAAAGTTCACTGTACATGTACATGTACTTGCATTATTGAGTGAACATGCTACCACCGTGTATTTTGCAGTATCGTACCTGGACGGAACTCCTCGCGGGCGGAGTTGATGCGGACCTCGGTCTCGGCGGCGATGGTCAGCTTCTCGCTGACGTCCTCAGCGGTCACCTTGGTGACCTTCAGCACCTCGATGAGCGACTCGTCCTCCACGAGGGAGCCCTCCGTGCTGGTCAGACGGTAGAGGAGGTTGTCCTCCAGCTCCTGCATCTTGCGCTTGTTGGCCGTCACCTCCTCCATCAACTTGGTGCGCTCCGACTCCAGTTCCTATGGTAACCAGAAGAATCATGGATGGATGGATATTATAAATAATTTATTAAAAATGTAAGAAAACAACTTTGAAAATAACACATTAAAAAAAAAAAACAATAGAATGGGAAGGCTGTCATTAATGATTACCTAGTCCCTTTGATTGCATTAGACATCACCATGTACCAGTCCTGTTTCTCAGTGAGGATGACGATACCCAGCAACTGATCTTCCAGACCCTTCATGTTGATGGTGAAGTCGACGATAGAGGTCCTCGCACTGACGTCCAGAGTGTAGACCCAGGATTAACGAGGTTTTAAAAAAGGATCGCAGAAGAAGGATGAGGATGAAGGGGAGTGGATTACGAACCTGTTTCTCAGTGAGGATGACAATACCCAGCAACTGATCTTCCAGACCCTTCATGTTGATGGTGAAGTCGACAATAGAGGTCCTCGCACTGACGTCCAGAGTGTAGACCCAGGATTAACGAGGATTTAAAAAAGGATCGCAGAAGAAGGATGAGGATGAAGGGGAGTGGATTACGAACCTGTTTCTCAGTGAGGATGACAATACCCAGCAGCTGATCTTCCAGACCCTTCATGGTGACGGTGAAGTCGATGATGGAGGTCCTGGCGCTGATCTCTGGAGTGTAGGCGGGGTTGGCCAGCTTGGTGGTGATGTACATGATGAACTTGTTGTCAACGTCACACTCCTTGTCTCCCACTTTCACCTGGACAGAGGAGGGATGAAGAAAATAAATATTATAACATTTTATGTGCAATCGAAAACAAAGATGGAATGTGAAAGCGGTCAAATGGACGTAGAAATATGAGCAAAAGGAATGGCCAAATCTTCTTTTAAAAAAAGAAGTTTTTTTTACAAGTCAAATTTCAATAGAATAAATAGACTGGAAGAACATGTATAAAGTTTGTAATTTGTTAAGATGGCCAAAGAAAGAAATTTCTAAAAGGAAAAAAGTTTTAATAAAAAAAGGCACTAAGGGTTAGGGTTACGAAAAATATAATGTACCTTGTAAGTGGAGCCGGATTTGATGAAGTTCTTTTCCAGGACATTGTCCAGTGCGGGGTCAAGTTCCTCCGCCACGTCCTCTATCAACAGAGGGCGTCCCAGGGACAGAGCGTCCTCCAGGTGGGTCCTGAAGTACTTATGGTTCAGCGATGTCACCTTTTGAAGAAAAAAGAAAAACAGAAGACAATTATAAACTAGATTTAAACACGATCGGATACCCCTCTGTTGAACAATAAGACTCAGAAGTGAGTATATTATTTAAAACTGGGTGATCTAAGAATGTTTACAAACACATCATGTCTTTGAAATCTCTGTTTTTTTAAAATGAATGTAGCAGGAAAAAAAAAAAGCCTGAGCTAAAGTAAATTTAGCATTTATTGTGCAATACTATCTAGGCCCCCTATTCAGAGGCACATTATTAGTATTAATATTTAAATTACTATGGTAATGATAATAGATGAGTCTTTTTAAAAATGAAAGAGGAAACTATTATAAAAAGCAATCGATAGATCAAACCCCTATCAATAGGCCCATTATCTTGTCATTTGCCCCGACGAAGATCCTGCTAATATTGAAAGCTAGTCTTTTTACGATTCTCATTTTTACCACATTGGAGATTTTTAGAAGGTTTCCGGCAGTATTTTCTTAATAAAAACAAAAAAAAATTAGAGAAGATTGAACAAACCACCCACCTGCAGCTCATTCTTCTTCTCCTTCTCCTTGATCCAGGCCTTGCCCTGGCCCTGGGGGTCGATGAGGAGAGGGAAGCGGGCCGCCTTGGTGACGATGATACCGTTCTGCAACGAGAGCTCGTCATTCGGCAGTCCCTGCAGGCCCCACTCTCCAATAGTGGTAGCGTCCACCAGCAGGGAGGTCAGGTTCAGGTCCTGGGGGGGATAAATATTGTCACAAAATTAAAATCAAATTTTTCAACTTGGAAGATTAACATTTCGACTAGTTTTCTTTCAAAGGATGAAGATAAGTGACTGTGAAGTGAATCGCTCGGTTCTTGATAGAGAATTTCTCGTTCGGCAAGTCCACCAGTAGGGAGGTAATGTTTAGGTCCTGGGAGGGATAAATGTTGTCACAAAATCAAATCAAATTTGCAAGTTGGATTTCTTTTCCCCGCACGGGATAAAGATACATGAATGAAAAACGGATCACTTGTCAGACCCTGCAGGTCCCACTCGCCGATGTTGGTAGCGTCTACTGATGTTGGGAGAGTTTTTTTGGGACTAGCTAATGATGCTCATATTTTGTACAAGCTAAACACCTCTTAAATATTTGTTTTCTGTTTGGGACCTTCTAATGAGCTTGTACATGTACAAACACTTCTTTGGTAAAACATTTGTCAATATCTAACAACGCCTACATTTTGCACAAACAATTTTTGTTCCTGTTTTGGAGTATTTAATGAGCTTGTATTAAAAGCATTCTTTTTATAAAACATGTGTAAAGGCAAGCACTTGCCCTATTGCCCGGGGCAAGTAAAAATTGATGCTGGGCAAGTAAGATTTCATAAATAGCCTAGTTTGGTTGCCCGATCGGGCAACTAAATTATTGGTCTGCTACAAGAGAATAATGTAATTCCTTACCTGTAGATCTGATCTGTAAGTAAGCAGGCAAGTATATTTTCTGTTTGGGCAAGTCGAATTTGAAAAGCTCTGATTTTACTTGCCCGAATGGGCCATTAGAGAAAAAAAAGTTAGTGTGGAGGCTTGGTAACTGCAATTTAAAAACCAAAGTAACGATACTCACATCACTGTATGGAATCTTATTGGATGCCATCTCCCTCTTCCAGTTCCTGAGGAGAAGGTTTCTGAACTCCTGGTTGAAGGGGCCAGAGTAGGACAAGAAACCAGTCCCCAGCAGGACATCTCCCACCAATCTGGGAAAGAAAAACAAAAATACAGAAAGATGTTGGGTTAACCCATCCAGGACCAGCTAGAGCTATTTCAAGGCAAAATTGATCATTATTTCCCTATTCAAATTGGCAACTCCTCTAATTTTTTGCTACCTTTAAATGTCACCAAAATAGATATGACAATGCGTTGCCAATTTAAGAATTTTCCTTAATTACAGCGATCTACGCACTAATAACAATCATAACAAATAATGGAAGCAGCTACAGTATTACAAAATAGGGCTTATGCTCTTTCTTTTTGTACACTTCATATAACTTGTAATCTTCTTGCTCAAATGTAGGACTGCCAAACCACAAATCTTCTCCCTTAACCCTCTTAACACTATACCGTTAAACAGCATCGCCAGCGCTCGCATGCCAGCCAGCGTCAACGCAAGTCACAAATCAAATATAGGTGCAATGCGCTTTGAGTCTGATTGATCTATTGTTCGCGCCCGCAACACGATAGCACCGTTTCGCATGGCATATTGTATACACAATACATGTCACTTCAGCACTTGAGGATAACCTGTATTCATTTTCCTGTCCATTGAGAGGAAGTGAAAGGGGAGATTTCTTCTTTTCATTGAATTTGAATGGGAAAAGGACGTTTTTTCCCCCGCTAATCCAGCTGAAGCCTTACGTTGTTGGCTGTGCAACAGTATGATAAATCAGCAAATGTGTACATGTAATGTACGTTATTCACCTGTTGATCTGGTCTTCAAAGCGTCTGCTCGCCTCGGTCCAACGGATCTTCTCCCCGCCCAGACCGTTGATGAGGGCGGTGGCGTTATTCATCTTGCGACGGCAGCTGTCTGCATCGTCAAGCAGAGCCTAATGTAATTAAAGACACATATTTACCATTTAAAACCGTGTTTACTATAATATGAATAATGTTGGCTACCATCAGCAGCCCTCATGGGTAATGTGATCTGGGGGGTGTTTCACCAAGATCCCAAGTTGAACTTAACTCCAAGTTGGACTTTAAAAGTATGGAAAGCCGTTAGTTTCATTGAATTTTTTTGTAAAAGTCCATTAAAAAGGCATTCAATTTTGTTTCAAATCATTAATATTTTTCTATTATCAAGGAGATCTCATGTTCTTCATTTAAAATTTATGAAAAGTCTTAAATATTTGCATGTTTGCTTATCAATATATTTTATTCCAAGGCTACAAATGGCTTTCCATACATTTTAAGTCCAACTTAGAGTTAAGTTCAACTTAGGATCTTTGTGAAACACCCCTCAGACCCTCTACATGATATGTTCTTCCTTGTTTCGTGGAGGGTAGATATGAAAGTCTTCCCCACTTTTCTAGAGGGTGCTAAAATAATAATACAAATAATACAAATAATAATGATAATAGATAGCATCTTATACAAACTAGTATTGTTTCCACCCCCTTCCTCAGTTTCTTAGCATGTGTAGCTATATATGTGTATATATATTATGTTGTTTCTTTTTGTATTATCGTCACTTTATAGCCTCTGAAGAAGATTCTGCTAGGATCGAAAATTTAGGCCCTATATTGACTCTCATATGTTAAATATGTTACTCATTGCGGAAATAGTATCGCTGATGATATTCGTTTGTCTCGCAATGTAAGGTCAACGAGGAATCTAAAGATCACAACGTTTTGTGCGCCGCTGCAACACTTCGTCAGGTGATACAAATATGCTGTAAGCAAGGGTAATCAGGCGCTTACTCGCTCAAGCGGGATAGCGCGTTGCGCCTGCCATAGGGGATAAATACCCTTGCTTACAGCATATTTGTATCACCTGACGAAGTGTTGCAGCGGCGCACGAAACGTCGCGATCTTTAGATTCCTTGTTGACCTTACATTGCGAGACAAACGAATATCATTAGCGATATTATTGATGATAGTATATATTAATTCCATGACCCGTACAGCAAGAATTCCATGACTTTTCAATGACCTTTCACAACGGTACATCAACTTCTTGTACTTCTTTCAGTACTTTTTGTTCAAAAACAACAACTTATACAAATCTTGATATGTATTTCAGTGCTGAAAAAAAATGCAGACAAAATGAAATTCCATGACTTTGCATGACCCATGAGATCATTTTACTATTTTCCATGGGGGTGTTTCACAAAGATCCTAAGTTGATCTTAGCACTAAGATGGTCTTTAATATTATGGAAAGCCATTAGTGTCTTTAGAAAGTTTTTAGAAAAGTTATGTTGAAATGCATAAAATGTTGATTCAAATCAGATATATTTTCTAATTATCAAAGAGATTCATAATCTTCACATAAAATTCATGAAATCTCTTTGATAATTAGAAAAAATATATGATTTGAATCAACATTTTATGCATTTCAACATAACTTTTACAAAAATGTTTCAAGACACTAATGGCTTTCCATAATACTTAAGACCATCTTAGTGCTAAGATCAACTTAGGATCTTTGTGAAACACCCCCCTGGATAACAAAATAGTCAAATTCCATGACTTTCCAGGTTTTCCAGGCCCTGTGTGAACCCTGTTTAATGAATGTCCTTGAACCCACCTGCTTTTCAGACATGGCCGCGTCAAACTTGGCTTGCACAAAGTCCAGCTCCTTCTGTTTCTCATCCAGCTGTCCCTGGGCCTCATCGAGGGACGCATTGGCCTTGACCAGACGAGCTTCCTGCACTGCCAAGTTAGCCTGTAGAGAGAGAGAGAGGGAAATATATATAATAGTAACAACAACATGAACAGCAGCAGCAGTAGCAGCATTAGCATCAATGAAAATGACACCAACATCAACAACACAATTGATCCAGCTGTGCCTGCATCCATGGGCCTCATCGAGGGACGCATTTGCCTTGAGCAGACGAGCTTCCTGCACTGCCAAGTTAGCCTGTAGCGAGAGAAAGGAAATATCTATAATAGTAACAACAACATGAACAGCAGCAGCATTAGCAACATTAGCAACAATGAAAATGACACCAACATCAACAACAACACAATTGATCCAGCTGTGCCTGCATGGGCCTCACTGAGGGATGCATTGGCTTTGACCAGACGAGCTTCCTGCACTGCCAAGTTAGCCTGTAGAGAGAGAGAGATAATAATAATGATAATAATGAAATATAATAATTCATCAAGATGTGCCTGTGTCCTATTAATTGAGGGACGCATTGGCCTTGCCCAGACGATTACCATCAATCACAGTCACCTGACCCGTGCTTGTTTTCAATTCCAATGTAAGTCAATATCAATCTAAAAAAAAAAATCGAGCATTGAAAAGGGTTTCATGGGAACAACCACCATTCAAAGGTCTTCGTGGCTTGATGGTTTGAGCACCGGTCTAGCAATCCGGAGGTCTCGGGTTCGATTCCCGGCGAAGCCTATTTTTCTTTGCTCATTTTCAATCATTTTCAATCATTTAAAAAAATTTACGAGTGATGTAACATGATCTATTACCTTCAGGGGCAAGACTTCCTTGTTGATGCCGTAGAAGAAGGCCATAGCCTGTGTCCAGGAGCACAGACCCGCCACGTCTCCGCACACACGCTTGGCGGATTCCAGGTTGAAGTCCTCCATGCGCAGGTAAGGCTGCAGAAGTTCCACGGTCTCCTCGTTGATGCTGTCCTTCGGGAAGTTCATCAGAGTCTGGGCAGGGTAGAGGAAATGACAGGTTGCATTTAAAGTCATTATCAAAGGTAAAACAATCACGAGCCGATTGAAAATGATTCAATCAAGTTTTCTTGAGAAAGATAATTTACCAGAGATAGGAATTGATTGCTACCCTTACCTGTGCATGGCCTAGACCAATAACGGCTTTAGAACGGGTCGATGACAGTCACCAATAGCAAATGACAAATAATTGCATAATATACGAAAAACAGTTTTGGATAGATTAATATTTTAGAATGTGGACTAGATGAAAGGGTGAGCAAGAACCCAGACCTAACCCAGGGTCAGCAAGAACCCAGACCTAACCCAGGGTCAGCAAGAACCCAGACCTCACTCAGGGTCAGCAAGAACCCAGACCTCACCCAGGATTAGCAAGAACCCAGACCTAACCCAGGGTCAGCAAGAACCCAGACCTAACCCAGGGTCAGCATAACCCCATCTTGCCCATGTTGGCCCTATACCGCCTACCTCTGGTCTGCAGACAGTTCAGACATTGCCAATCTGGCCACTTCAAGTTTACTCCTTTGATGAGTAGGGCCACCCTAAAGGTAAGCGTTGGATTACCAACATTTCAACAACGATGAATATTACTTGCCGTCAGTGGAATAGCGTGGTCCAACCCCAAACAAACATGTAAATTGAGAACCTTGACTACAGTAAGGAGAAACGGATATATTATTCTATGCAGCATCCTGGGAGATCCTGCATTCAGAACGCTCTATTCAATTTTAACAAAGGAGGCGTTATTCGCCATTCCAGTCCAGAGGGGGCAGAAGACTCCCTATTGTCCGCAGAACAATAAAAAAACGGGGAGATTAAAAGCTAACGGTACCCCGTTCTTTGCCGTTCCGCTTTCTATCCTTTCATTCTGCGCGAGATCGGCAGAACGGCGGAGATCGGGGGATTAAAAAGATAACGGTTACGCTTTCTAGACCATGTTGAGACCCTGTTTAACGCGGACCTTTTTATATTAAAAGTTAATCCCCCGATCTTTGCCGTTCTGCATATCTTTTATCCCCTTCTATACCGACTCGGGTATGAACTCGCACTATAGAAATAGCGATAATCCCGCCTTTGGTATCATCCCATTTTTGTGAAATATCGGAACTAATTTTATCGTCCGACAAAGTTATCAAACATACGCAAATACATTGACGCTTTCTTTTTAACTAATAAATTTTGCTAACGAAGTTAGCTTATTTTACGCATCATTTTGGTGAAATATCGGAACTAGTTTTGACTATTTTAATTTATCGTCCGACAAAGTTATCAAACATACGCAAATACGTTGACGCTTTCGTTTTAACTAATACATTTTACTAACGCACTAATCTCTTCCCCATGAAGCCCATCTATTTTTTTGTGATAATGTTAATTCGTCGGGAGAACGGCGAAGATCGCGGTGATTAAAAAGATAACGGTTACGCTTTATATTCGGCTCATTTTCTCGTAGTTTTTATCGTAACTTTGTCCGCTAATTTTGAGAAGATATTCGACGGCTTTCCAGATTAGTTTGGCATTGCTTTTATCGTAAATAATTGTGATAATGCGTGCTCTTATTTTGCGATGATAAAAACGAAGCTACAGATATTTTATTCGGCATCAAAATTTCCTCGTAGTGCATGTCGTTATGCCCGCTAATGTTGAGAATATATTTAACGGCATTTATTTCGATTCATGTATCGTCTGTCGGACTTGTAAAATTACCGTTATTACGCCGATTATTTTATTAACTAATATTCGTAACGTTTTCGCTTTATTTTGAGAACGTAAACGGTATAATTACGGCATTTATTTATACCCATGTATCGTCTGTGGGACTTATTAAATAAGCATATTTACGATAATTTTATTGACTAATATTCGAAACGTTTTCGCTTCATTTTGAGAACGCAAACGGTAAATTCACGGCATTTATTTCTACTCATGTATCGTCTGTCGGACTTATAAAATAAGCATACGTCTTATACGATGATTATCCTACATTGACTCATATTCGTAACGTATTAATTTTCGTGACTAATAAATGCGCTCTCTAACTTTGAGAAGATATTTATGTTTCGATGATTTTGGCATCACTTTCGTAACTCATAAATTAATGCGCTCTCTAACATTGAGAAGATCTAATAATTATGTTCCGATAACTTTGGCATGATTGTTCGTAACTCATAAAATCGCGCTCTCTAACTTTGAGAAGATATTAATTATGTTCCGAATATTTTGGCATTATTTTTCATAAATGCAAACAATCCAAAGTGCTTCAAATGTAAACGATGTCAGTCTTCTAACGATCGTCGTTAAATCTGCATGGGATTATGAACCAACTCCTTTTTTTTTTAAATGCTCTATAAGAAATATGTTTGTGTCATCAGGAACGTGATTATGGACCAATTCTGAATTTTACTGAATTATAATTACTTTCATCATTTCGCAACTTAAATTTTTTATGGAGCATTATAATAATAATGTTACTTAATAATGATAATTGTTATAGAAATTATATTGTTTTTCTTTTCCCTCCCGAGATTTCGTTATACCTCAGGATGCGAGTTTGTAATTGAGATAATATCTCCGATGTTTGAGATATGTATATCGCATATTATATCGAAACATCGTTTCCATTTGAGAAGATCATTATGATGTTCCAGATAAGTTTGGTTTCATTTTATCGGAAATACATTTTTGTAATTTGCGCTCTTGAATATTGAGATAATAATTCTGATGTTTCCGTTATTTGCCGCATCATTTTCTTGCAGCGCATTATATCCGACATCGTTTTCATTTTTAAAAGATAATTATGATGTTCCTGATGAGTTTTGCATTTTTATCATAATCTTGAAAAGCAAATTCGTATTTTGATATGATAATTACGATGTTAAAAATATCTTTAACGCATCATGATTATTTGGAAGCACATACATCGATCGTAACATCGTGTGAACAATTTTAAAAGATAATTGAAGATTATTATTAATCATGATGACCAGATTAGTTAGTTAAGCATCATTTTATCATAATTTTGAAAAAATTTACTTTGACTACTGATTTGTTTTATTAGTAAATGACATTGATTAAAATTGTTGTTCAGATTGTAACGTTTGCATGATTGTTTTAACTCTCATCTCCTCCTTTTCTGTTCATGATATAAAATTGATTAGTTTACCTAGAAAAAAAATTAATTTGTATATTATAATCTCTCTTACTTTCTCTAATATTCCCTTTGCATGTTTTGACGCTTTATTTATGTTATAGTTGCAATTAATTTGTGTATTTTTCCCTTTCATGGTTACCTTATATATTTTGCAATATTCTCTTTCTCATATCGCAGCGATTTTATCACATGTTTCCGTATTCCGTATTCCTTGAAATGAAATTATAGAGCGTTTGTTCATCATATGTCATACGATTTTCATTTGTGCAAATTGAACATATTTTTAAAAAATATGGCGGCATTTGTCAACGAAACAATTTGTTGTCATCATTTGCATGGGAAGTTTTGTTGTTTCGTATTTGTAGCCCGGTATGATGGGCGGATTTATTAGGACAATAGGAGATTATTATTTGTGTTTGTTGACAGTCTACGTAATTGAGTGCGCATGTATACACGTGGATGCGTGTTTACATTAATTATACCCACTTGATGATTTGCAGTGGGGCAGCGGCATGTTATAGACACAACATGAACAAGAATTCGAATTATGTAACCCCTTGGATGGAATGCTATCCCCACCCAGAGCGAGTGACAGGGGGGGGGGGGGGGGGCACCGCGGCCAGTTTTTAGATGTCAGTTTTGTGGAGATTTTGTTGTTGAATGTTTTGCCACGTGGTACGTATCAAGAGATACTATGCTCGGTAAGGCGTTCTAG
>JBAMJV010014365.1:0-27852 GCA_037951105.1 Echinarachnius parma
TCCTGATGATTATAAGCAGCTCTCAAGGGATTGACTTGATAATGAAAGGAAACTATTATCTCCGGGGACCATAGCTACGAGACAATAAGTCTGCTGGTGCAAAGTGTTACCCAGCGGCGGATCTACGGGGGGGGGGGGGGGGGGTGGGGGGGGGGGGGGGGGGGAGGGGCGGGGGGTTTAGGGGGTTTAAATCCCCCCCCCCCCCCTTGGGCTGCCAAGTGAAAATGTGATGTGGAAAACATCACTTACGGGGGTTCAAAATAGCAAAACAAATCGCCGCTTCGCGGCTTGTGGACGATGTTTTGCATCGTTATTGGGTCAACCCCCCCCCCCTTAGCAAAAAGACATCACTTACGGGGGTTCAAAGTAGCAAAACAAAATCGCCGCTTCGCGGCTCGTGGACGATGCTCTGCATCGTCATTGGGTCAACCCCCCCCCCCCCCTTAGCAAAAAGCTAGATCCGCCCCTGTTACCAGTCTTTGTCTTTTAGGCCAGGCGAAAGTTGAGCCACAAGTTGAGAGTTCGGGCCAATGAGTCTCCTGACCATCAGGTCGACTGGCAATAGGTCTGCTTTTCGGAAAGGTGGCACAATACAAAAAGGGTGAAGGAAGATATCTGCATGTATACATTCTGGCATTTCAACCCACGCTGAACAGAGACAGTGCGCGGAAGCAAACCACTTTATATGACGTCTACGACCAGAGAACGATGAGAACCGAATATTAGGAAGTGAACATTGGTATTGTCAACAAATGTTCGAACTAGTTCCTATTATAGTTATTTTTCACTAGTAGGAACTGAAACATGTGTAAAACAATAGCTGTGTGCCAAATTGTATGATTTTGTCCAGAAGTGCACACCCCATGACCTAAGAGCCCCCACTATAATGTCATGCAAAAAATAAGCATGGCAGTTTTTAGGTGATTAACATGCCCTAAACTTTCATTGAACCAACTTCCGACTATTTATCCCGCTAATTTCCTATATTTATTCATGTCACATTTATCAAACAAATATCAATATTGTATATGAATTGTCAAGCTCATTTGCCGAAAATTATATTTTTAAGACTAAAATTCTACAAACTCAAAAAGTATTTACTCAGATTCATTGAAATTTAGAGAGATTGTTCATTTTTCTGAGATGAAGAGATCAATGGTGGATTTTAGAGGTATCTCTACAGAATAAAAATATGTCATGTTATGTGTCCCATTTCTGATTTTTGCTTGAAATTTTGATTTCACTAGGAAGATGGATGAATATTATTATTAGAAAAAGCCACCATTAGTTTGTTTGTCTATCACTGTAGTATATATGTTTACATTAACAAATATGTATACTCCTACAATTTTTAGAAGATGCGACTTGAATGACGGCATGTCAAGTTTGTTAAGTTTTAATGTTTTCAATATATTTGCCTTTGAGCTCTTATTTTAAGTCCTATTGTCTATCTGTTAATTTGTTGGATTCCTCACATTCTCAGCAGTATATGCATTGTAGGGGGTAGCTTCAAAAGTTTGAACGATATTCATGATTCCGTGAAAGTGCGCGAACATGGCAAAGAGAATGCATTGATGAAATAATTATATCAATTAATGTGGCTCATATGTATATGGATATACGGAAAATATAAGTTATACAACGAAAACGTGCATTGTATAGTCATGTTTCGTGGTAATAAAGGCATTGGACATTAGTATTACGCTCCATCGACTATTTATTATAAGACTCAGTCCGTGTACATTTATAAGGAACAATACTAAAGCAAACTTGATAGCCAGAATGAGCCTATTGAACAGAGAGGATAGACGACATTAAAAGGAATACATAAATGCATGATTCTAACAATTAATGTGGCTCATATTTATGTGGTTATAAGGAAAATATTTATATTATGTACGAGTTTTACAAAGCAAACATGCTTTGTTCCACATGTTCCGCGGTAATAAACGCACTGGGCATTAGTATCACCGCTTATGCATAATTCATTAGGGTCCAAAAGATTGGAAAACCATGCTTTTCAGAAAGATTGGAAAAGCAATCTTGCGCCTGACTGTTAAAAGAATAAGGAATGCAGAGAAAGGTGAGATAATTGCAGCATATTTGACACTAGATGACAGACTGTTCACACTCCAGGCAAACGACGTGATAGTGAACCAAAAAGAGATTGTGTTCTAGAAGTTCGATGGTTAAACGTCAAACTGTCAGGGTGTCGAGGATAAGTAAATATTATATTATACGGGTAAACTAACAAACACAAACACACTTATACAGCCTTGGATAAAATTATTAGACCAAACACTTGTTGGTAAATTTTGTCTAGGTTTTACTCTATTCTGTCCATTTTATAATATTTCAAAGAGAACAAATAGTTGATGGCATACCAAAAGGGGTATAGGCAACGGTGTTAATGATACCTACCACTGTATTTTCTCCCTTCAATTTGACAAAATAAGCATTGCAAATTGTGTGGATTTTGTCCATTGAAGACATGGATTTTATATGAATTACATTTGTTTATACAAAATGCAGATCGAAAGTGTTGAGTTTTCCCTGCAAATTGTGATATTACCATAGAAAGACCTCTTTAGTTCCTAGTGTGATTTGCATTAGCACTTAAATTCGTGGTGAGAGGTGCCAAATGGCATACAATCTCTAGGAGAAGCAAATTACATTTGGATGCTGGCTGCCTGTGCTTTAGCAGTATATCAGTAAAGAGACCATTTTCGCCTGGTCATAATTCTTTGATAACAGCAATTGACTGCCACTGGACAACACTTATCAATAATTCACTTACTCATAACCGAACCCCACAAATAGAAAAACAGTTCTATGTTAAAAGTGCTACTTACAGAGAACAAATCATTTTGGACAAAGACACCAGTTTTTCTGCCAAGTTGAAAAAGTGGATTAAACGCCTTTGGAATTAAGCTCTTCATATTGGTAAAAATGTAAGCCAACCCATTTCAAGTCCACAACCATAAAGGAAGGCGTACCTGGTACCAGTGAGTGACTTTCTGAGACTGGTCTTCCCTACTCGCTCCTGACCTACTAGCATGAGTCGAGTTCGATACACCTTTTCCTTCCATTACGTAGGGCATCGTTATAGGCACGGCTCGCAAGTGGACCTCGTGCCAGAATTTCCCGTGGGACAGATGGAGCATCTTCACCTGTAATCGATTCAATTTATAGAAGGCAAACATTACACACAAATGCCATGATTGTGTTCGTATTTCAAAATATGCATTTGATTTGGTTGATTATAATTGTAACGAATTTTCACATTCGTGTATTAACGGCTCTTTTTTTAAGGATAGCAGTTTTGTTTCTTCTTAGATGCTTGTAATGTGTTATTCCGTCCAATGCATGGCGGGGTTATAACCACTAGTTTGTTATGTTATTGTACAAGTGTTGGTTACTATAGTTCAGTCTTACCAAAGGAAAACAATTTAAGCTTTGCTAAAAACGAAGAATTGTACCTAGCCGCGGCGGTGCGTTTTTAAAACTCCAAAAAAGTGGTGATGAAGATGCTTTTACTTATTTAACTTATTCTCTGTAATGCTTATAAATAGGCATAAATGGACAATAGCCATATTTCAATGTAATATTCATTTCACACGACAATTCTGTTATCATAATGCATATCATGAATCAGTTATGTTTACATTTTCCTGCACATTAATGTATATAACAATCGAAACATATTCTAGGATTATTTGTATATTATATTAGATAAATTTATTTTGACAGCATTACTCACAATATTATACATTCCAGTTATGTATTATCATGGGTATACCTGTGCGGCTTTTTAAAACGTTAGTTGTGGTACAGATATACATGCGTTAGTTTAAACTCAAGTAATCCTGAACATATGAACAGTAACATGTGGTCTTCCACATGCCTCTATGTTAAACCTAGGTTTGGATGACAACATAATGTATTTATTCATTTATTGATTAATTAATTAATTAATTAATTAATTTATTTATTTATTTATTTATTTATTTATTTATTTATTTATTTATTTATTTATTTATTTATTACATTATTTATTTATTTATTTATTTATTTACTTATTAATTAATTAATTTATTTATTTATTTATTTTGTTATGTATGTATTAATTTATTTATGTATTTTGGTATACATTATTCATGTTTTTATTTATTTATTTATGTTTTTATTTATTTATTTTGGTATACATTTCAAACTGATCAGCAGCAGTGCTGAAAGGAGTAGTATACATTGAGCATCAAAACATACATAGTATAAATTATACAATATAACCATCGTTACATTCGAATTTAAATAAATTGGAACATTAATGTTAAGTACAAAACTTGCAAAAGTAAATCACTTTGCGATAAACACAGCTACACTGCACATAGCACAGATATCACATCAGTGTGCATAATTGCTTGTATGTGAGTATGTGAGTTGTATACAATAATTTATAACTATATAAGTGCTATCAAATAATTCATAATTGGAACTGTTCTAAGTTATTAATCACCAATCAATTAATTCATTATAATAGATTTATCATTCATACCAGCTGAATACCTATTGTGAAATCATTAATATATGAGAGCGCGATTATTCTAGTCATATTTATATTTCAATTACAATTAATTAAGCATAATTTAAAAATGAATACTTATGTACGTATACAAGTTGAATATCATTATTTTACCAACATACAAGGTACCAAACTGCAAGTGTATGAGTATTTTTCATATAACATAAGTACAGAAACACATGCAAGTCTACAATATTATCATCTAAATGACCATTTACCTTTACATGAGATACATAACTTAGCTATTGCGTCCCAGTTTGTATGCAAATATTACATTTAAAACGAATTCAAAAGAGTTTAGCTTGGGGCATGGCATTTCACCTGAACGAAAGCGCGCCTGTGCTACTCGCAGCGCTAGCATGCACACCGTAAAGAGAATCCCCGCCATGCTCGGCCCGTGCAACGGGCAGGTTAGGATTCGTACTAAGATCAAAGCAATGATCGTGAATCTTCCATGCCGCTTTTGCAGCAACAACGAGCATTATTTACGACTAGCGGGATCCTTTCCACATAGAAGGATGAAAGAGACTGAGACGTTTTACACGCCCCCCCCCCCCCCCTTCCGCCCGCAACCCCACTATTGCACATGTCATTGCGATACAACCTTTTAGTGAAAAATTTTAAACCCGACCCATCCTCGGTAGGCCTACACTCTATTGTTCATAAAAATACTAACGCAAACATAATACAATGTAGAAAATGAGTGGAAAAAAGAGAAAGTAAGCATGCAAGAGAAGGAGAGTAAGTGAGGGAAAGGGACACAGATTTGGAAATTACACATTAACTGAGATGTACAATCAAATAATGCTAAATTCCATTGTTCTGCTCTTGCGGCTATCTTATATTAATACCCACTGTACCCATAAATGCAACATTGAAATATATTTAAAACTGTTATATAATTTGGTCAGTCTATAATTTATGGTAATATGTCAATTATACTTACATTATCTTTAACAAAAATAAGTTCATTAAGTACTGTTTTTAACTATTTATATTATTTAGGCAATAATACCGAGACACAATTGTCATTAATTTAAACTAAATGTCCAATAATGTGTACAATATATCAACGTGTGCAACTCATGTTCAATTTAGTTAGAAACTGCCACTCGAGGGCCAATTATCATTTATCATCAAATACCATTTATCAATCAATCTATCTATCTTTAAAAATATCTATCTATCTAAGTCTACACAAATCTAGAAGCTGAGTAATTGTTTAACAACATGTATACTTATGTTACAATAACACATTTTTATAAACAATTTGGAACATGACCTAGCAAGAATGTAAATCACAATTACAAATTAATTCAAACAACAGATGCATGAGAATTATCATAAATTATTGAGAGATCGAACAAATGCAGGGATGGCTGAATTTTGATAGCGGTTGGTTCGGCACTTCGGAACAATCAAACCATCACTATGGCGCAAAGGGCGAAAATTGGGTAGAGAGCTTTTCAAGGGGGGAAGCAGCTCTCTGTGACGTGATAATAATAACGACTGAGCAAACTTATTCGAAATTTCAACCCTGCGTTCATACAAAAGTGGACAGTGTTATAGTGCTCTGGTTCATAACTGTATGAACCAGTGCACTATAACACTGATTGCCCATTGAAGTAAAATTAATTCAGATGGGCATATCTCAGCTAATACTTAACACATTCAACTGATTTTTGGTATTTAGACATTATGTTTTATGCTCTATTTGGAAATGAAGTTCAAATTTGAAAATTCTAAAAAGGGTTTTTATGACATCATGGCTTCTGTACTCTATACTTTGTATCATGATTTTTGTTGTTGTAGGTTTCATTCGTCAAATAAATGATGTTAAAGGGATAGTTGAGTTTTGGTAGAGAGGGCGCTAGACTTCTTTTTTTTTTTGTGAGGTAATGAAAAACTGAGTGTAAAATTTGAAAGAGCATAATATTTAAATAATAAAATCATCTTTGTTTGTTCAAAATCGGTTCAGAGACGGCTGAAATATCTATAAATATAACAATTTGTAATAAAGCTGGGGCCCCAGGTTTATTAGAGAATTTTGAACCAGCCGTTACAAATTTTAAAAAATGCTTCCTCTTTTCAAAAAGTTACAAAATAGGTATTTAAATAGTTGTTGGTTATTTCTCTAATCACTATTTCAACAAAACATCACATGCACAATATTTTATTCAAAATGGTTGAAACCGATGAGTGTTTAGAGAGCGCCCTCTTACGTTTTAACGGCTCTTTTTTTAATGATAACATGATCTTTACTACGTCATTTGTATTTTTGTGTTCCTTTCTAGTTATAACTATTATTTTGTAATGTAATGATGCAGGTTTTGGTTACTAAAATTCAGTTTCACCAAAACTGTACTCTCCTTACCAGAACTCAACTATCCCTTTAACCAGGGCTCAACACACTTACCATTTTTTGTCAGTGGCCCGGTCGGGCCAGTGAAATAATTACTTCCCCTTTTCTGGTGGCCCCGAAAGGGAAAACTGTGACCGGCTATATCAAAACCCGGTACTTGTTGGTAAAAATCAAAACGTAGATTGTCATACCATTACCAAGGCCTCATCACAAGCTTTCATTTGATGCTTTGTTCTAACAAATTGGTCAATAGTTGGCGAAGATATATGATTGTATTAATATTTACAATCATAGGTCTTTAGACACATTGTGTGAACTGTGAACTTACAATGCCCATTTCTTTGAAATATGAATTACCAACAAGTGCCGTGTTTTTCTATAGCCGGTCACAATTACTGGCCCGGAAAAATGTTATTTAATGATTAACCTTTTTATATTCAAAATATCAATCTTTCCTGATCAAACCTTTGATTATAGATGAAGCAATACGTGGAAGAATACAAGATTTTTTCTAATTTTGTCCATGTCGGGTAGGAAATCTGCATGCCCGATGGGCCACAGAAATATGACTTTTGTACATTTATGCTGGCCCGAAGAGCGATTTCACTGGCCCAGGCCAGCGAGCCAGTGCGAGTGTCGAGCCCTGGTATGTCACCTTGTATATTATATGCAATATTTATATAATAATAATACGCACATTTGTATAGCGCAGCTACTATAAATATATACTTTACTGCGCTTAAAAAATTGTGTTATTGTAAAACTACCTCAATACGGCCTGCGGGCTGCCATAGCAGTTGTTTTTAACCATTAATAAATAAATAAATAAATAAATAAACTATCGCTCACCATTTTGAGGGTGTTGGGCTGCCAGAGAGTCCAGAGTCTCACGTGGGATTGTCATGCCGTCCAGAACAAGATGGAGATCACCAGACTTCTGGGAAAACTTGCCTTCAC
This sequence comes from Echinarachnius parma, assembly GCA_037951105.1. NCBI lineage: Eukaryota > Metazoa > Echinodermata > Echinoidea > Clypeasteroida > Echinarachniidae > Echinarachnius > Echinarachnius parma. The sequence continues at coordinate 7,902 of JBAMJV010014365.1, forward strand.
TCCGTAACTCTATGGGGAATTTCACATATTGCACTGCAAGGGAGAAAAATACATGTATATATCACTATAATTATAATCACTGATTTTGTATATATCTAGTGGGAGATTATTATTTATTAGTAATGAGCATTGTTTTATATATTTATTTGCTGAAATCAACATGAAATAATACTGATACAAATTATGTTAACAATTAAAGTATGTGTATGATGCGCCTCCACTGCCTGGGGGTAACATTTCTAGACTGACAGCGCAATTCAAATGCTGGTCTATTTTTATTATTATTATAAGCATTATTATTATTGCAAGCATCAAACATCTGTCATTGATATAAAGTCATAGAAGGATCCAAGAAAAATCAAAGAGGGTGAAAGAGGTTCGCATCAGGATAGATAATAAAAATGACATCATAATATTTTTTTTATTTTGTATTAGACTGCTTTCTTACTTTATGCGATAAATGAGAACAATGTCTCATTTCATATACGAGAAATCTCAAAAAGAGCAAAATATGAGCATTATCAATATTCTATGCAATAAATGAGAGTATTCGCTTCTTTTAGTTCATTAAAAGAGAAAACATAATGCCGTACCTTTTCCATTATGCTTGACAAGAAGTGGTAGCAACTTGACACGCGCTGTACCCAAGACAACGTCGCTCTTTATATTGAAGTGGTTGAGGACCTTGAATTGGAGTTCTCCTGTGGGTTTGACAAATCTATAAAAACAAAATAAAAGATATAATACAGGTATATTTAGTGACGGTCATTTGAATAAAATATAATTCATTATTCTAAAAGTGAACAACATCACTCTTTATTCATTTAAGTGATTGTGGACTTTGAATTGTAGTTCTTTTGTGAGTTTGACCAACCTATAGAAAAACAAAAGATACGCGTACAGGTATATTCAATATGATCATACAGGAGCACACACACATATAATGTATATGGGGATTATTTGGATCAAGTGCAATTTATCATTCTAGAAGTGAAAGTAGCTTAACATGAGCTGTACCCAAGACAACATCGCTCTTGATATGGAAGAGGTTGTGGACTTTGAACTGTTTCTGCTGTGGGTTTGATCAACCTACATGCATACAACAGAAAACAAAGATACATCCACGGACATTCAATAATATGTTGATTTTCATACACATACTGTATACATGAATGAATGAATAACTTTATTACCAAAAGGTTCAAGTATATAACAACAATCATACATGTATATAAGAAATGTTAACATACAAACAAATTGGTAAAAGGACCCTACATAAATAGCAGATATTGCTTGTGGGGCGTAGGACCCTTTATACATGAATAAATGACTTACATTTAAATGAGGCAAGAAACTATGATTAAATAACAGTCTATTCTAAGTATTTACAATGGTGGACATTCACCCACTAAGAACAACTAAGCTATAAGATTATATAAAACATATCAAATCTTTTCAACATAATACAAAATCTTTGGCAGCAAATCACAAAATATTATGAGACGTAATGACTCAATAAATACTTTTTGACATTTATCGTAATAAGGTGGAGTCAATCAAGTCTTCGTATCTCCAAAGGCATACTGTTCCAAATATCAGACCCCTGAAATGAGATTGAAGTTTTTCCATGCTCTGTTCTCATCTTAGGCTTAACCAAAATATTTCCATCTTTTTGTCTTGTATTATAAGAGTTTTCAAAAAAGGTATACTATTCAAGTACTGAGTGTGGTAAATGTTTATAAATCAGCTTAAAAATAAAAAGTGTTACTAATAATTTATATAGCTTAAACACATCTAATATACCTAATGAATAAAATAATGGGGAGGATGAGGCCATTCTAGTATTGAAAGTAATTGCTCTCAAAGCCATTTTTTGTAACATCAATATTTTGTTCATCAACATCAAAGGTGCACTTCCCCAGACTTCAAGGCCGTAAGCTAAGTGTGACTGAATAAACGAATAATATAGTAATACAAGGACTTGTTTAGGAACAAAGTGTCTTAGTCTATACAAAATTCCTACTTTCCTACGAAGTACAGAGCATAAATTATTTATATGTTGATCCCATACCAAATACCTATCAATATATATTCCAACGAAAAGAGATACGTGTACCTCATTCAATAACTCATTCTTAATTTTAACAACTCCAACAATACGACACTCTTTTCTCCTTGGCTTAATAATCATAACATTTGTTTTCTTTATATTAATAGTAATCTTATTCGCATCACACCACTCATCAATATGTTTTAAATTATCAGTTATTTCCAATAAATTAATATCTGCCTGATTAGGCAAAAATTAATGAAAAATATTAGAGTCATCAGCAAAGAGTGTACAATTAAAGTAGTCTGATGATCTAGGCAGATCATTAATATAAATCAAAAAAAGTGTAGGACCTAGAACAGATCAGTGGGGCACCCCACATTTAATTAAAGACATGGCAGAAGTGGAACCATTATGATGCACAAACTGACGACGGTCACTCAAATAATCACGAAACCAATTCAATTGAGTTCCTCGTACACCATAATTTTCTAACTTGCCCAAGAGTATTATCATGATAAATTTATTGTATCAAATACTTTAGCAAAGTCAACACAAACGCCTACAGTAATTCGACCTTCATCCTGAAACTTAATTAACTGATTTATCAAGCTAATCAGTGATAAATTTGTACTATGCTTTTCCCTAAAACCATACTGATGTTTATACAATAGATCATATTTTCCGAGGAATTTACCTAAACGAATATTCACTAACTTCTCAAACACTTTACTTAAAATAGGTAGGACAGATATAGGCCTATAATTCCCTGGATCAGTTCTTGTACCTTTCTTATACACCGGACTGACTCTAGCTATCTTCATAGAACGTGGGAAGACACCCAATTGAAAAGACATATTACAAATATATGAGAGTGGTTGCGACACATAATACACACCATATTTCAATAAATTAACAGGAATAGTATCACTACCACATGACTTTTTCATATCGCAATTAAAAATTACACTTTCAACATCAGCATGAGTAATTGGTGACCAATACATGGATATGTGACAGGTAATTTGTATAAGGGCAATTTGGATCATGCGCAATTTATTATCCTAAAAGTAAAAGCAGTTTAACATGAGCAATAGTATTACCAAGGACATAATCGCTAAATAATTACGTGGTAGAGGACTAAAATTGCAGTTATGCAGTGGGTATGACCGATTGACCGACCTATTAGGTACATTCAATATTTGTATGTTTCTACATGAACACGTATGTGACAGGTAATTTGTATGAGATACATTCGGACCAAGTGCAATTAATCATCCTAAAAGTGAAAGCAGTTGACATGTGAACTGTACCCAAAATAACATCGCTCTAACATCGCAGTATACATGTATAGCTTTGGACTGTAGTTCTACCATGGGTTTGACCCAACCTACATTGTCAAAATAAACAAACATGCCATACTCTTAAGCACATTTGATATTTCCATGAATAAATGTGACAGGTAATTTGAACACTTCCTGTATTACGCTCGACTTTCAGGAACAGGAAACATTGAACAATATTCATAACATCACCGTGGGACAGGCAAAATAATTCAACTGTGACAGAAGCAGATCTATTACTTTGTTGCTGTGTGTAACGAAGACTCGGTTCCACATTTATGATACTATGCTAGTTTAGTTGCATATCAAGTTATAAGCATACACAGAGTAGTTTTATTTATTTGCTAACAATACAAGGATTAGCTGAGTAAAAACTCTGTTAATTAAAGGGTACCGCCAGGCAGAGATTTAGGTCTCTTACATCAAAGACATATCCCAAATGAACATAAAAAACAAGTCTGTGATACTGAAAGTATTTGTACATCGCCAGTGAATCATTTTTAATATCACCTGTCAGGCATTCTGTCAGCGCAGCTCCGATAACGATATCACTTAACGATCCTGTTATCGGAAGCACCTACGATATATCGCAGCAAGCAGAGACAATCTCGAAAATCTCTTGTGTGCAGCAAATAAGGCTACTTGGCGTTGAGAAACAGCATCTATCGCGTATATAACGTAACGCCATATATTGCATGCATGCAGAGTATTATGGATTGTGTATGGTGCGGTGGCTATTATATTATTAGCGCTGGGCATTGTGTGTACCATCCACCCCAACACTGCCGTTGTATAGTGTGTACATGCGAGCGCACACGGGCGTATTGTCTGCATGCCCGAAACGATACAAACTATCGCATGGGCTATGCGATTAATCGCACATACTGCCATATAACGTACGCGTATTGATTGAGCGGTTGTGCAAACAAAGTCGCACGCGCGAACCACTAGATAGCCGTGGTTCCGTAAGTCTTAGTAATTAATTGCATTGTTCTCAAATTACAGAAACATATCAGACCCCATGAGAGTATGATTGATATTGAATTATAGTACCCAAACTACTAAGCATTGGTTTTATAATGCCCGGTGGTCCCATTTAAGTTAACCCTAGGACTATTTTGCAATTCAAATACATTTTGTTGCAAAAAAAAATAAAACTACCCCAAAAGTTGTTTTTCTATATTAAATTCTATAGACCAAAATATGTTCAAGGCCATCCTTTAACTTTTCTATCAGGTGGCCAAACTGACAAATCAGGTAGACACCGTCCCCCACATTAGACTTGTGTGTTGTAGATCCTTAATTATTTGGCAGCCAAATTCAATTTCTGGTGGCCCTCCGCCATTGGCACCCAGGCCACTGCTAAGGGCGATCCCCGATTTTGTTACAATTTGTTAATCTATCAACTTGGGATTCAGGACTATTGGCAAGGCAAGTTTACATACATGTGCTGCAGCACACAACACATGTTGCCTACACACAACACACGTCGCCAAAACACATGATGACACAGCATTATTGAATTCCGCAACCGTCTTTTACTATACCCCACGCTATTTCCTCTTTCAAAAAATATGAATATAAATGCACATCACAGTGATTCACAAAGCACATAATTGTGCTTTCATCAAACAATAGCAGAAGGAACAAGATCAAACAGGTTTGATCTAGTCACCTAGACTACATTTTCAAAAGTCATAATAGTGAATGTTGGACAATGATACATTCTATGAAAAGGACAAAAGCCAATCAAACCCTATGAGCGCATAGGAAAGTCCCCCATATTACACTGCCTATAAGCAATAATGAGAATAAGAATGGTACACCTAACACCCACTGTAATACAGGATTGTTCGAGTCTAAATATAATTAGTTAATGTTGCACAATGATGTGAAATGGCAACGAGCCAACCAATTTTATCCATTAGCACCATGACAGCATTCAGAAAGCCCCACAATTTAGCCAGGTCAATATTGGTGGGCATTAATAGACTATTATACCAAATATAAGACAGGTATTTTTCGCAAAATAAACAAGTAACTGAAATATTAATGGAGATGACGTTTTTTCGTGTTCTTATTTATTTACTATTTCACTATCGCAGTGAAAACAAACCCAAACAACTGACAATTTGATTGTGGTAATTTGTCATTTTGGTGATCTGTTCAACAACAAAACAACAACAAACTCTGATCGCATCAGAATAGTCAATTGTGTATAACCGTTACGAGTCAAATAAAGAACCTTTTGAAGAAAATTATCATAGTATTCAATGCTAGAACAAATTATTCATCAATTTTGTACCCCCTGATTTGTAATTGTTATATTGTTAATTGTGTATAGCTTGGCAGTAGTTTACCAATATCTACGCTGTTTGCATTTTATTAAATACGACAATAAGAAGATATTGGATTGAGAAACAAAGGGTGAACAACAAATGAGACAAAATAAAAAATCAATAGACACAGCTAGCTTTTAAACTAAATCGGAAGCCCATTTTTTCTTTCTTTCGTTTTTCTCGTTATTATTGATGATCAAAACAATTCCGCATGGCTACTTTTAGCAGGGATACAAATAAGCACAGGCATGCTGGCCTAAAGATTAGTACTGGTTCACCAAATCTATTTGTCTGAATGGGCAAACAAATATAAAGAATATTTAATGTATTTTTTGTTTGCAGCCACTAAATTCAGGTTTCTGGCCACTAAAATTCAAGAAATCCTATTTCTACTGTCCCGACTGGGACACAAGGAAAAGGGTTCAATTTTGAGCCTTGTTTTTTGGTTCAGAGACTTGGGCATCAATACATCTGACTCTCTCTAATAGTATAATTTATTTAAGGAAAGGGGAATAATAATGGGACCCCCTAGTTATAAATTGCACCCAACACAGGCGCACACTCATATCATTTAACAAACAATCTATCTGAACAGTCAGAGCTACTACACAGTATGTATATTGTAGGCAGGGCTGAACTATTTTGCCTGCATGCCTGGGGCAAGTACAAATTAATGTCTTTCTAGTAAATTTCATAAATTGTCCAATTTGCTTGCCCGATTGGGTAACTAATTAATTGTTAAACTGCGAGAGAAAAAGTAATCTCGCATTCAATCTCATCTAGAAGTAATAGGGCAAGTACATTTTATATTTGGGCAAGCAAAATGTAAATTTTTATTTTTTAATTACTTGCCCAAATGGACCAGTACAGATCTATACAATATAGTATGGAGGCTTGTTGTAGACCTCCTGACTGAACTCTGAAGATGAAGTAAGTGCCCAGGCTGTACACAATCATGCAAACCAATATCCGCGGATGGGGGAGGGGGGGGGGGGGGGGGGGATGGTGCGTGGGTTGGTACGTACGTAACGGCCCATTTCGGCGAGTAAGTAAAAACAACTAAAAGGATCACTTGCCAAAAGAAGGGGCAATTCTAAGGTAGTTGCTGTAGGGCACAATGCTGTTAGGGTAGATTATTTTTAGCCAGGTTGAAAGATACACTTTGAAAAATAAATTAATAAATGCATCGGTGCAGAGTGTTGTCTATTGTGTATCTGCTGACTATGCCAGCCGAACAATGAGTGACTTTATTGATTGTAACTCCATTTTACAGAGAAGTATTGTTATATTACTGATTATAATACCTTGTAACTTGCATTTATCAATAAAGGATCTATAGGACACTGATATAATTTTCAGTGTATACATGCACCAGAACACAATGTAATGTTCTCAAAATAAATGTAAAGCTACGATGTCCTTTTTTCTTATAAACATTTCTAGAAAAATAAATTCACAGGCATAATAGATTGAAACCGTTTATGACATGTGTGTATTTAGTGCTAAGGACCAACCATGAATCGTGCTAACATTATATGCCTATAGATGATGCAAAAACACAAATCTCAATATTCTGAGCACCAGGCCCCAGAGGCCCGATTATCGACCAGCAACAGTTACCATGGTAATCAGCATCATTGGCTCTAACTCACTGATGTAAATGTGCTAGAATAACATGCAATTCAGTCAAACGTAGCAGGGCACACATGTACCGCCTTAACTCATCCAAACGTTAAAGATTACACAACATGTATATCTAAATTATAGAGATCAGTTGAACTAGGGCTGGTCCTGGGTCATGATCGTGCTCTCGGCCACAGGTACACAATCTATTTTTCAGGGGAAAATGTACATGTTTAGTACATGGGCAATCTTTTCTCTACTATTTTATCACTAGAGCCCATTTTATCATTAAAGACCCGTGTTTGAACAGATTATAATGTCTTATGACATGCGTTAAGTTCTAAAGGTCAACCATGCTCCGTGATAATAGAGCGACTGTGAAATATCCTATCACACGTTCCAGTAAGTACAAACAAGCACACAATGTTTCATTATGAAACCTTTGAAAGTCTCAAGGTCCATCCATCCATCTCTATGTATTTTATTTTAATTCAAACATATAGGGAAACTGACCAAGAATATATTGTGATTAAAAGTGAGCAAAGAAAAATGGGATTCCAACGGGATTCGAACCCGAGACCTCCGGATTGCTAGACCGGTGCTCTACCGACTGGGCTATAGAAAACCCTACGACGGCGTTCTTCCCTGAAACCCCTTAATTTTTTATTTTTATTTTAAGTTATTACTCATCTTTTTATTATATCTTTTGCATTTGTTTTCTTTGGTGCCATTTACACATCCTTGTTTGTTTTATAAAATTTTTTTCTTAACCTTGTAATTTTCTTTCCACATCTACATATTATATATTTTAACTACAAGTATACGTGTATTTGTCCAAGTTGCATATATCCATCACATTTGTTTTCTTTGACTGTATTGCCAGGATATATTTTGCATACATACATGTACATCTTAAAGTTAATTGTTTATTTACCTTGTAATATTTTGTAATGGTGTATAGGAAGTAAAGCTAATTTTAATTTCATGCAAAACTGTAGAAAGATATTTTTGCTTGGATATTTCCCATTTAAATTCACAACATACAACAATAGCAGTCACACACAACTTAACACATGTATGTATCATGTGTATTGTAAGTATGCATATTGCACACATTTTAATGTGCAAATTGCATTAGAGGGAAAGCCAAACCCTAACCTTGCAGTTTGCTATAAAATGAGAATAACTCAGCCCATCAATGACAAAACAAGCAGAGGCTCTGGGTAATTTCTCCCCTGAAATGCCAAAACAAAACCCAGAAAATCATAAAAACAGCCCCTAATTTGTCAGATTTCTATGCAAAACAAAGTGCTATTTTAGGTTTTAAAGTACGCTTTAAATATATCCAGTGAACATAATTTTATTTGTTCACCCTGAGTCAGTTAGTGTTTGATTGTTATAACACGCACATACATGTACACGCTTGTACTCTGAATACCAATGCCAGCCTGATGAGCTGTAATAAGGTTTAGACGGTTATTGACAAGCACAGTACAAAGCCCAAAGGGCCTGTTAATCTTGGCAGAATTAATCCCATCCTTAGAATAGAGTCTGATGTAATCCTCAATTATGAGATAGACTGTGGGTAGCAGATGTGCCAGTCTAGTTACTGCATAACTTATTCATCAATACATGATTATGTGCAGAATAACATACAGTCCTTAAAATTGTGATTTAGGTCAATGTATGAATAACGAGGAAACGATTTAAACACATGATGATGAATGTATAAGTAATAAATAACATAATGTTGCTAATAAAATGGCAGTACAAGCAATAATCAAAACTGTCAGGGATAATTGTATGTTTGGTTTAGTATCTAGTTTTGTTTTCTTCATATTGATCTTGTTACATTCTTACTTGTAAGGATTGGGAGGTTTCTTCAAATTGGCATTTCACCAGTGAAATAAACCCAGGGAGTCAGGGAAATTATACAAGCCCCAGAAATGCATAAATGGTTCCCTAAGAATTATCATTTTATAATTCAAGACAATATTCCAAGCCACCACACTAAGCCTTTTCCTCAGTGGACCGTACGGGAAAGTAAAATCATCACTTTCAAATTTTACTTGCCCAAACAAAAACTTTACTTGGCTGTTTACTTCTAGATTCAGATTTATGAATTTCATTATTCTCTAAATTAAGTTGCCTGATCGGGCAACAAAACGAGGGCATTTATGAAATTTTATTTGCCCGACATCAATATTTACTTGCCCCAGGCAACAGGGCAAGTGCTAGTGTTGAGCCCTGAATATAGTTTATCATACATAATATACTTGCAAGCAAAATAATGTTCAATTTTCTTTTATTCAGGTGAGCTGAGTAATTTATTTTACATTATGTAACTTACACAGTGAAGTTTTCATCCCACGTTGGATTCCATGTCTTCTTCACGACCTCAGTCTTCATGGGAGGTTGTGAATCGACCACCATTTCGACGTAGGGGTTGCCCTTCCCACTGAAGAAGCTGGAGTTGGTGTCTTTGAGATTGGCTGATTTGACTGGAAAATAAACAAAAGTACAAGGTCCATGTTAATACGTTTGCAAATTTGAAGTAAGCTCAAACATAGAGAATACTGACTAGAAATTCATCATATTAGCAGCCCAATTTTCGTTGAATATGTTCATACATTTACAGTAACATTGAGTCTAACACAATTTCGACGAAGGGATCACCTTTCCCAATGAAGAAGCTGCTGTTGGTATAGATTGAGATTGGCTGATTTAACTGGAAAAAATATAACATTTGTCCATGTTAATAATAACAAAACTAAATTGAAACAGTTTGTAGGGAGATTGGGAGTCGACCACCAATCGACGTAGGAATCGCCTTTCCCACTGAATAAGCTGCTGTGTTGGTGTCTTTGAGATTGGCTGATTTGACTGGAAAATAAAGAATGATAAAAGGTTCCTGGACTAGAAATTAAATAAATGAAGATATTTGAAGCCCAATTTGCGTTGCTTATTTGCATATAACAACAAAAAGACAAAAATCTTGACCTACATATCGCATTTCCCATTTTAAGGCTGAATTAATTTGTTTATTTTTTATTTTTTTTTGGGGGGGGGATACAATGTCCATATCAATAATAACCAGATTAAATTTAAACAGTTTTGGAGGGAGATTGGGAGTCAACCAACATTTTCATGTACATGTAGGGATCGCCTTTCCCGCTGAACTACTGTTTGTCTTTGAGATTGGCCGATTTAAATACAAGGTCCGTGTTGATAATATCAAAAGTTAATTCAAACAGAGGAAATTGACCAATAAAATGAATGAAAGTAAAACAAAAAACACAATTTTCTTTGCTTATTTTTGGTTTTCAACATAATTTTTCAAAACACCATATTAAATATCAAATATTCAGTGATTTCAGTCTATCATTTCATAAATAATAGTACATTGCAATGTAAACGTAACTGTTCATAATAAATGTGTCAAACTCAATTTATGTGGGATACCTGGCTGAGACATATAACAAGCCGATAATTTGCCATGACTAACCACATAACTCATCTCAAATTACTCCGTAAATCATAATGTGGCAAACAGGAGTGCTCGTAAAAACCTGAATTGAGTACATTGTAAACACATATTGTGCATGTACCATACAATACCAGTAAAATAGTATGCTGTGCTGTGTATGCACAACCCATGTAGATCTTGTACAACGCAGGGCAGGGCAGTGCACCACATATAATGGGTACCAGTGTTATACAATGTGGAGATATCAAGGAGATATCTCGGTGCTATACCGCGCAATCCCAATAGATACATGCGCAGCTGCACTGATCATTGATGTACAGGGTACATGTATACTGTACACTTAATTAGGCGAGTGATAATCCTATGGGGCACTTAATAATACATGGATCATTTTTTTTTTTTTCTCTTTCGCCTTCTCGGCATTTATTCATATTTCATACAAGTTTACAAGTCATATACTTTTTACGATTAATTACAAATTAGAAGTACATTTTTAAAGCATTTGGTAAATTATACAGAGTCTGTTTTCCTTCGTTAGAAAGATAATCATTTATCTGCATACGTGAGTAAATTTCTTTTAAGAACATAAACCATAATTTATTTTTCCTTTCATCTTTTCCAAGGTTGTTTCGAATGACTATCAATTTATAAATACTCCAAAAAGCTAACGTTAAAATATCATTAATTTTTTGGTCTGTATTTATTTTCAGTAAGGTAAATATATTAATTTCTACGTTAATGTTATAAACATTTTGCACCATCTGCGTAAACTTTCTAAAGAACATGTCATTCATGGTGCATTTTATAAAAGCGTGTTCTATATCTTCTTTACATTGACATGCTTCACATGTATCTGTGTTACAGATTTTCATTACAAATAATTTTCTTTTCACAACTATCAAATTATAAATCATCTTAAAGTTAAACTGTTTCAATTTGTTTTCCTTAATATCAATAATATTCCGTTTATAAACCTGCTTCCAATTAACATCAATGTTTAATGTATCTGTCCAGTATGATGGACCTTCATTTACAATTCTCCTTTTCAACAATGCAACATAAAATAATTTACTCGATAAACTCTCAATGGTTCTTTCTTTTCCATTAATAATAACTTTGGGTATCTCTAAACATATATGTTCTTTTAAGTTATTCATCCATTGTTTTGGTATTGCTTTCTGTAATTTAAAATATTCAAACATTACAACTACTTTTGAAGTTTTATCACAAATATTATCTATTAATGTTGTCGTTGCCATAAAATGTCTATTAATACAAATATTTTTCAAAAACGTAATACCACTTGAGAACCATTTCTTAAAAAAGAAGGGCTGATTTTTGAAAACTACATATTTATTATACCATAAAACTTGTTTATCTAAATCAATATTATTATAATGTTCATTTTTTGTATTTAACATAACCCATGCTTTCAGAATTTCTACATAAAATTCTGGTATTTTTCCCACAAAGTATAAATTAAGCATGTTTATATCAATAGCACAATTTAAAAGCAGTTTCAGCCCTCCAAGAGACTGAAAGTAAACATTTGACATCTCTTTCCAATATCCTTTCGAATTGTCTACTATTTTACCTAACCATTTTAATCTAAAACTTGCTATTAATGTTTCAAAATCAATCATCTTAATTCCTCCCTCATGATAGTCTTGAATTACAATTTCTCTTTTCACTTTATCTATTTTTGAATTCCATACAAAACAATACACAATTTTGTCCAGTCTTTTTATAATATGTTGTGGTACTGAACAATACATAATCAAATTAATAACTTGACTTATGAGTAATGTCTTTACAATAAGAACTCTACCAAAGAGTGTGAGATTTCTCTTTTTCCAATTATCTACAATTCTTTGAATCTTCTGTAATTGTGTTTCCCAATTCATTTTAACAACCATATCTTGATTAGTACCTATATAAATTCCTAAATATAATACATGGATCATACTGATGATGATAATTATGGTTCAATAGCACTAGCGCACGCCACAGCCACCACAAATTGAGATTATGGACATTCAATTTCTTGAACTTTAACATTTATTGCATTTTACTTGCAAAATTAGCAGACTTTTGTTTATCCTGTATCTAGATGTTTGGGCTACCCAATTCTTGTTGGGGACAATCAAAACTTGAAAAGGTGGTCCTTGCGAACGCCCTGCGCATCGTGCAAAATGTACACTAGCACAGTGTGCACAAATAATAATAATAATAATATTACACATTTATATAGCGCAAATTGCAAAGAGCCTATAGGCGCTTAAATAATTATTTAATTATTATTACCCATGGTCATCGGGTACATTTCAAACCCACACAATGATATTGCGTACTTTCTCAACTCCCCGGGGAGCATACTAGCCGAGCTGCCAGTGATGGTGGCACTACAGACTAATTAACACCCGACCATGGTACATTTAAATACACCTGGGTAGAGAGCAGCAATTGTGGATAAATTGTCTTGCTGAAAGACAAAGGCAGTGGGCAGGGTTCGAACTCGGGATCTCATGATCGGAAAGCGCGCGCTCTACCAATCTTGCCACACCACATCCACACATCCACAAACTAGTCTTGTTCAAAATGGTTTGACTATCTTTAAATTATACATGTATGTTTTATCATTTAAAAAAAAATCAATTCAGGGGCCAGTACATTTTAGTTTCAGGCCACCACAAAACTGAGAGGATTTTTTTTTTTTTTACTGGCCTGATGCAGCAACTACAGGCCAAAATAGTATAGTGTGGACTGTGAAAAAATACATGGGGGCCGAGGGCAATTTAATATATTAATAATAAATGCAAACCAGCACACATTGTGTGCACCATCTCCTCTCCAAGATGCTAAAAAGAGCCCCCAAATTTTAGAGTGCTACTTTATATTCATGCGAGCTTGAAAAGTAGCCCCCGAAATTGTTGTTTTCCCTGAGCCGAGTGTGGAGTCCCGCATAAAAGAGCGTGTTGGTCTAGTGCATGTAGGGCAGCGCATCCAATGATCCCCACGGATATATACACATCTAATTAGCTACAGACCTAGAGACTGAGAGGATCAAATATTTTAACAGTGAGTTAAAATGCATAGTTTCGGAGATAATAACTTTCGCTATTAGCGGCGATAAATATCGCTCGCGGGACGTAGGTGTCATATTTCAGCCACTTTAGCGAGCAAACCCAGCGCTCTGACTAGATGTGTTCCGAGTCGTTTTACGCGTAATTCACTGTGTATCGTAGCGAAGCCGTTCGTGCATACAGTGCTTAGGATCAGGAGATCGCGCGGCCATTTCGGAGCTATTTGACCATCGAGCTAACTGATTTCTTGTTTTCACGAAATTAACATGCTTACTGATCAGTATAATATTAAACTTTACTTATATCATGTTATAATCATAACGGCGGTTTAACTTTGGTTGGGAAGGGGGATCGAAACTAATTGTTAAAGTGTAATGTGCACTGTGCGTGATGATGTAACATTCAAATAAACAACAAATGTCAAGTTCCTTTTTAACGGACGTGCTTATGAAAGAATATGATAATTTATGATTATCTTGTGATTGAGCTATTTCAAAGAGTTATAATCGATGTATTTACTAGCAATTCCTGATTATGAAGGGGCAAATCAATGTTTCATTGATAAGCTACGCCACTTGATTGCCGATGAGCGAACCACTTCTGTCTATAACAGTTTATTTCATATGATTATTGCTACATGCAATGAAATGAATTGTTTTTACATTCCGCAGCCAGGCAGGCTTTGCAACTGATGCGAGTAAATTTATTGCGATCGGTTTCGTATGCACTGCCCCGCTGCTCCCCGCGGGGCACACCGTGGTTACCGGAACCATGGTCATTGCGTACCCAGCTGACGTAGCGTGGTCCAGACTGATAAAGGTTACACCTTTTGTATTTCGTTTTCTTTTGAAAGAATTCCCCTGTTCTGTTGTTTTTCAAATGTATATGGGGCAAGTGCTTCCCCCCCCCCCCCCCCCACAAACATATTTTTATTATGACAAAAGTTACTACGCAAAAATCTCGATGATTTTAATGAATTGTCAGGATATGTGTAAAGCCTTACTCACTTGTTACTCATTTTCTTATCGTGTTTATTTGCCTACATTTGAATATATCTGGAGTGATCTTTATCATGACAGTTTCAAACTGAATGCTCATATTCTCATGTAATTAATTCCGACATATAATGTATATGGGAAACGCTACATGCTCATTGTATTGTATTCAAATTTGCTGGGAATATTATAATGAGATATAATCATCCTGTCTTATAATATAAGTACTAAAATAAAACTCTTTTTGACAGTAAGATAAATGTATTACATTTATTTATTTACAAACATCTCAAGGCAAGCACATGTATTTTAGACAAAAAATGAAAACATTTTGAAACAAAAATGATTTCTATGTATACATGATTATTTCAATCTTTCTTAACATGGATCTAGTAACTTTGTTGTAGTATTGCTAACTTATCACAATGACTTTTTACACAGTTATACAGGGCTGGACACTGGCCAGTACATTTTTATTTAGGGCAACCAGAAAAGGAAAAACTATTTCACTGGTCTAACCAGACCAGAGGTAAGTGTGGAGCCCTGGTTATGACTATCCATTAACAATCTGAAAACTTCAATCAAAATTTATTTTTAATAAAGAGAACCACAAAGATTTATGATTGTTTGTGGATTTGGACAATGTAGATACCTTTAGCACAAATCAAATGGTTGTAAAAGGCATATTATAATAATAATACTAATAATTTACATTTACATAGCGCATTATACGAATTAACATCTCTTTGCGCTTTACATTACATCAAATTACAATAACAACAGTATTATAAACATATATATACCAGATTTTAAATACACATAATTATACACATTTTGGAATTGAATGATTATCCCTATCTAAGGGGAAAATCAATACAAATATAATTCTTAAATAGATGGGTTTTTAATAGTTTCTTGAAACTGTACATGCATTTATTCAGGCCTCCACAATAACTTTTTTTCTTTACTGGCTGATTCAGGCAGGTAAAATGTTTAAGTTCTACTTGCCCACAGAGAAAAATCACATGCCAACTTACTTCTAGATGCGATGTAATGAATTACATTCTACTCTATTAGTTGCAGAAATATACCATATATACAATTTTTCTTGCCCGATATCAAATTCTGGTTTGAACTTGGCAAGCGGGCAAGTGTTAGTGAAGCCTTGATTCAATACGTGTTTACTTCACTTAAAGGTTTAAAGTGATCCATTAGCATTATATTTGGGGGGAAAATTTGTATTAATTGCTACATGTACATTTAGACATGCGAGAATATGTAAATTTGTTATAGAAAATTAATATTTACCTAGATCATTCAAATGAAATATCAAAATCTGGGAGACATTTGAACAGTAAAATCCATTTTCATTCTTCTGTTACCATAACAACACAATTCAAGCAAAATGTTTGTTTGTTTGTTTGTTTGTTTTTATTTCCGAATCCAATTTAAAAAATACAACAATAATCAAAACATTCATCATAAAACAATATACAAAGATGTTACATAGTCCATATTACAATCATAAAATAATAAATAGTATGTTGCATTATAATATAGTTATGATCGGGAGGATAGCCCGTTTCAGAACCATCAACACGATGGTTCTGTTCTTCCACGGGATCCTATTAAAATGAAAATATAACATACAGAGTTTTAAAAATCCGTCATTCTGTTATCAATTACATTACCCTACCCCCTACCCCCCCCCCCCCCCTCCTCATCCATTACTCACTATGAGACCCCCATCCCATACTCCCAACCCAACCTCCCGAGCCCCAAATTACTAGCGGGTCATACAAATTCTGCATAATTCCACAATGTAGAAGTTCAAGTGATTTTGGCTGAATTGTATTTAAAGTAAATGGAAGACTTCAATACTCGTGCAACAAACACAGTCAAGAACAAGAAAATGCCAACAAAACTTTCCATGTGTTTGTCCCATATCATTATCAACACTTACTACATGTACATTATTTATGCAATGTTAATTTCTATACCTTCACACACATACATGACATATGAAATGCAAATGTAAACATCAAATCTTAAACTACTTGTTACATGTACTGTAGTAGATACAAACAATGTGCAATAAACATAACAAGCTCCATACACCTCCAAAACAAAAGATCAAGTTACATGTATGGAATACATGTACATGTACTTAAAGGGACAGGTCCTCTTTTACAAAAACGTCTGACCAGTTTCCAGTTGACGGATGGGGATGAATGTAACACACACAAGATAAAGTCAGATCGAACAGCCCTGTAATTTGGATTCTACGAATTAAAAAACGAATGCGTCCCTCCATCAAACTGTATATCGGTCAATAAAAGAGTTTAACTGATTTAGCAAAATATTACAACAATACATACTTATTATTGTAAAGGTATTGTGAAGCCGACATTATGTCACGGTAAGGTATATGTCACGGAAACAAATCTAAAACATTAAGAATATATGATTAAATGTACTAAGTCAGTTTAAGTCAGTACTAAGTGAGGTTTGGTTATTTTGGTTAGCATCCGTTCATGACATTGTTATTGTGCGCGGGGCAGGTAGGGGTCACGCATAGCGTTCCGGTACTCCGTGGAATCCGTATACGAACGAAAAGGATTTCAAGCCCTAATTTGTTCAGGCATGCTATTAAATGACATTTTCTTTCATATAATAATAATAATAATAATAATAATATGAACACTTTTTAAAACAACTTTTGAAATTTGGCTTGCAAAAGAGGGAATGTCCCTTTAAAACCTTTTCTAGAAACAATCTTTCTTTGAGCACATTGCAATACAGTGGAGCCTTTTTAAAACGAACTCTGTTATAACAAGGTATTTTGTTGTTTTCAAGCCCCGATATACGAGGTAAATGCATTGGACCAAACATACTTGTTATAACAAGGTTTCACTATTGTATTTTTGTTCTGAAGTCAGAAAATTAAACAACTGAACATGTGTATCGGCCAGAGATGACATTTCAGAAGACTTCCCAAGCATCACAGTCGTCATACACAATAGCACATGTAAATACAAGTATCATAACATATCAATATAATATAACTTTTAAAAACTCTGCAAAATAACAAAACAATTTGAATTAACTTGTTTGTGTCATTGAACAAAGAACAAACAAGTGTACATGGGGAACTTTTGAAATCAAATGACTTCAATCTTTGCTTTTGAATATTACTTTTTTGTTGGGGAGGGGGGGGGGGGCACGCACGTGCCCCCCCCCCCCCCCTCCCCCCAATAATTTGGAAAAACCAATAGAAAACATAAGGGGACATTTTTTGAAAAACCAAAGAAATACATAAGGTGTGCCCCCCCCCCCCCCCCCCCAAACAAAAAAACAAAAATAGTTCGACCACGCTATGCCACTGCATGCCATCAAGAGACATGAATGTCTTTGGAAGTTTGGAGTCAGTTGAGAAGACAGATACTTTCGCTCCCTCAGATGGGTCCTCCACGCACCAACATCGTCCCGAGCACGATGTGATGACTCCTGGCCTTGGTTGGCATCTTCAGACCTGCCCATGTTCTGGAGGGTTCTGCTGCGGACCTAAAGGGAAAAAGTGGGAGATATAGAGAAAGAGAAAGAAGAGGTGGAGATTAGAATACAGCCACTATATCTGGGGTTTGTTTAAGATCACGCACACTTACACACTAAAATAAAAATCATGCATACAGTTCAGAAACCCTTAAATATACTGGTCAATTCATTCACTCCCATACAATATTACATGTATCAATGTACATGTTTGTTTTTTGTAAATAATGTGAGTATGGGCAGGTAAAAATAGATGACCAGTATTATACATGATCGGTTGAGCATACTCTTACATTTCTACATGAGGAAGTTCAAGAGCAATAGCAGTGGATACCCAGGGTGGAAATGCTGATTATGTAATGACAACTGACTGAATGTACAGGTACAGTGTAATACATACACTCTTTCAAGCACATGTTTTCTTTGCATGGTGGCCCACTTTAAATTTCAAGGGTGAAATTTCAGCAGGATTTTGAACATTGGAATTCCATGAAAATGGGATCAACATACGGACTATTGACTACCAGGCCTGATACAGAGGCATCCCTTACAGAAAAATTGTTAAGCACGTTGCAAGCTAGCGGCTAGCTTACACGCAAGCTAGCGGCTAGCTTGCAAAATGAAATATTTAAAATAGGAAAGATCTTCAACCAATAAAACGATGAAGATTATGTTTGCATGCATGTAGCTTGCAACGTGAGCATGTAGCAAATTTTAAGTGTGTCATTAGTGCACAGTAAGCATGCGGGTACAGTCTGCAAGCTTTATTTTAGCAGTGATCGCTTATAATTAAGCTTGCCGCTAGCTAGTCATTAGCTTGCGACAAACTAGTTACTAGCATGCGACATGCTTAGATTTCGGAAGGGGATATACATGTACATAGAAATCTGAAAGAAAACAACTCACTTCAGAGTCCAAATTGCTGAAAACCAATCCTGGTTTGAATGTAGACCTCTTGGAGCCCAAGCCTTGCTGCGTTTGTTGATGTTTTCTAGCTTGAAGTCCAAAGCTTCTCCTTGACCTTCACCTCCAGACCAAAAAGATATGTGGGTTGATAGGAATTCACGGATCACAGGAGGGGCTGCCAAGTATGTTGTCAGAAAGATTGGAGCATGCTTTACCATTCCTGAAAATTGTAAAATAAAATACACTGTTTAGACAGTTGACAGATCATGTAACATGGGCAATTAGTGAAGTTACATTTGAACGCATGTTGTATTGTACAATACGAGACGATGCTACATAAAGATGCCTTCAGGAATATTTTCTTTAAATTTGTTCTATGTCATTCAATACCTCCTGACAAAACCTTCTTCACACAGTAATTCCATAAAAACAATTGATTTGTAAGCATTTTTGTATAGGCAGGGCTCGACACTAGAACTGGCCCGCTGGCATGGGGCTAGTTAAATATTACTTTGGGCGAGCAAAAATGAAAGTCATATTTTGGTGGCCAGATCAGGCAAGCAAATTTGTAAC
>JBAMJV010014366.1:0-54450 GCA_037951105.1 Echinarachnius parma
TACCTGTATCTGTTAAGCACAAGCACGGTAATTCCATCATATTTGTGATGTAACAGGATGATTTGTATTTAAAGGTAACATTTAATCTATGACATTAATCTGAAAAGTAAAGACATTGGCCAATGAGTTAGATAGACTACACAACGGCATGTTTATGGATCATTTAATAATTTATCGCTGTGAACTTGTACATGTAATACAGTTGATGTACGGAGAATTGTTGTGGCTTATGAATTTTTTTATGAATTTGAAAATGCATCGATACCATGAGGTATATCAAATATAACTATATTTAAAAGTAAGATATGTATGTACACTAAGTAGGCCACATACATATTAGTCTTGCTATCAATACAACTTCTAACAAATGGCTGTGTCAATTGCATACAATAACATTTTTAAGTCGTTATTGTTTCAAATTCTCTTCCAAAATAATTGTCTAGTTTTTATTGTTTTTAATTAAAGACAAAATGATACATGAACCAAAACAATTACAATTATAACACATACATCTTTGTACGCATATTTTCATTTTATTTTTGTGGGAAATGTGCAAATGGATTTAAAATGAAATCTACAAACAACTTACACTAAAGAAGAAAAAAAAACATTAAGGTACGGTCTACAAGATACAAATGGAACAAAGTATACATCATTATCATGTGGAGTAATTCGTTTGCTAAATCGTATGATGGTTACCTCCAGAATTACTTTGAGGACACGATGGACAAAAATAATGTAATACTACGGACCGAGTGTGTCCCAGTGATGAAAATCATTGGAATAATACTTAGGGGCTTAATTTGTGTGTTATGTTTATTTTGATATACATCTTTCTTTATCAAAAACGTGGCTTAACAGGCTTAGGTAGAAGTTTAGAGGATGGTATACATATACAGCCTTTGACAGAATGATTTGACCAAGCACTTTTCGCTAATTTGTGGTGATTTTGTACGATATTTGGTAAATGTTATAACATCTTAAAGAATTTTGTTTTAATGAACCTACAACATGTTCTCTGCCTTCTATTTCGTTAACAAAACAAAAACAACATGGACTTTATGCATATTGTATGCAGATTGTGAACAGCTTCAAGTTGTATTATGACCACGATTCTAATTTTAATTCAAAAGGGGGCGGGGAACGGAGGGGATCCATCCTTAAACTCTTAGACCCCTTTTATTTATTGAAGATATTGTTCTCAAGACTTTCGCAAGCAACATCGAACAAATAACTTTTAGCATAATCTTTTCCTTTTACAGCTCTAAATAATATCCAACCATTACGACCCTTTCATAATTTAAGGAACAGCAGACTCTTTACTATTTCTTGTTGCATTGTATGTTGCCCAAACAAGTATGGTTTATGACCTTTTGGTCTACCACAATTTGGTCCACTACTCAGTTGGTCTACTGCTATTTGGTCCACACCCAATACGTCTACTATTCAGTTGGTCTACTGCTATTTGGTCCACACCCAATACGTCTACTATTCGTTTGGTCTACAACTCATTTGGTCCACACTCCAATAGGTCTACAACCCAGTTGGTCTACAATTATTTTGGTCTAACACCGTTTAGTCCATCATGCAAATGAGTATATAAATATAAAAACAGCCCAAGTCCATGACAGGTCATTTCGAGAAAACAAGAAACAAACTTCATATTTGTTCTTCTTTCTTCAATAACATTATATTTGACCATTATGGTAAGGCAACACACTAAATACAAGTTTAAAGGGCCCAATGGGGTAATTGTTGACGTTTCTGCACACTTTTACTATATTGGGAATATCTTTATAACCATTGAAGCTACCCCCTACAAACCATACATTTCTGGAAAGCTTAGAACATGGGAATCCAACAAAACAAAATTTAAAGACATTTGGACTTAAAATAAGAGTTTAAACAACAATTATATAGAGAAAATTCAATTTCAAACTTTTAGCAAGTCAACATTCAAAACGTATCTCCTCCGAGGTATAGGGGTGTATACATTTTAAAGATAGATATTATGATGCTATACAAACAAACTAATGACGGCTTTTTACATTATTCAGCTATCTTTATAGTTTAAAGGCAATTTTGCGAAAAATCCGAAATGTACATGTGAAATGTACATATTTGATTTACAATAGGGTTACTTCTAAAAGACATCATTAATCTGTTCATCTACAAACAAGGAATAATTTCTCAAAATTTCATTGAATTTGAGTAAATACTGTTCAAGTTGTTAGTATTTTAGTCTAACAAATCTGATTTTCAGCAATTGAGCTTGAAAGACATACAATATTGATATTTGTTTGACAAATGTGACTTGAATAACTATAGGAAAATAGCTGGATAAATAGTCGATATTTGGTTCAATTGAAGTTTAGGGTATGTTAATCACCTATAAACTGCCATGTTTATTTTCTACATGACATTAGATGTTGCTGCTTCACTCTAAAAAAAGAGAAACCCTATTTGGATGGTAACAATTTTGATTTGGGACAATTTTATTTGGTCTATTTATGAAAAGTACAATTAAAAATCTCCAATCTAAGACAGAAAATAATCCCTTTCGGCCCCCAAAATGTACAACATTGATAACGAAATCCTTAATTTGTCCTTTTAATAGCTACCCTCTATCCCACAATGTATGTATTTTCTTATAGCTTAGAATCCATGGATCATTTTAAGATACAAATCTCAATTTTGACGAAAAAAAAAATCAATACCCCACTGGGCCCCATATATTATTATAATTAACATTTACGTTACTTGTGGGGGGTCATTTTGTTTGATGAACGTGGGCTGTTCTTTGAATCATATGGACTTGGGCTGTTCTTTGAATCATATACAGAGATGACTATACTAGCACACCTGTCTATAGCGACCACTCAAGGGACCGGCGAAAAGCGGTCGCTATATACAGTACCGTATTTGTCGGTGTATTAACCGCTCCGGTGTATTAACCGCACCCCCTAAAAATTAAAAAAAAAAAAAAAAAAAAAAAAAAAAAAGTGTGGTTAATACGGCCATGTATTAACCGCACCCCTTTTTTTCCTTCTTTTTTTTGAAAAAAGGTGCGGTTAATACACCAGCAAATACGGTAGGTCGCATTAGACAGGATGGCGGCCATTTTGAATTTACGGTCGCCTATCGTGACTATATGCACATGTGTAATTAATTGACATCTGTACACGCACGTTTCGATAGTTAGTTACATTTAGTATTTGTTGCATGAATAACCACAATAAAACTGAAATTATATATCAATGGCGTTATATTTAATATGATATTAAATGTTTTGTATTACCTTTCAAGTGAAATTGAAAATACAAAATGTGTCAATGTGCCATTTATGATGTTTGTCAGCATGACAGAATCAGCTACGCTTATGCACAATATAGTTTTCTATAGAAGTCTGAAGTAAAAATGCAAAATGCAAAATGCAAAATATTTGAGCGAACTTTTTATTAGGCGTGAATCGCATTATCAAACTCGATCCGGTGAAGCCCAACTTGAATTAATTCGACCTAAAACTAATTATGGCAAGAGACGTTTTATTTATCAGGGTGCCATATTATGGAATTCTTTAGTAAATCGCATATCTTCTCAGACTTCATTAACTGTCTTTAAAAAAATGCTTGAATAAATTAATTGTATAAATCAAGCGCTTGTTTAATTGTTGTATTAAATATTATATGACCGTTGTTTTTTTTGTGTGGGGCGGGGGGGGGGGGGGGGGGGTGGGTGGGGTAGGCTTTACTCCATTTGCCTTTCTGTCCTTTTTGTTTTGTCTGAAATTTTCAATGTAAATATCGTAGCAAGTGTATTAAGATGTATTACTCTAATGTAAAACGATTTAATTGTGTCATGTATTTGTATTGTAAGGACCCCTACGAAAACCAGCCTGTGGCTGACAGGGTGTTCCGCCGATGAGTTTGGAAATAAATAAAAAAAGAATACAAAAATACATCATTTGGGTTCATCAGATATTTTAACGTCGTCATATTGTGCGTTAAATATGAAATCGCGCGTGAGTGCGAAAATTTGCTAAATCTGGTAATACAGTCATGCCCATCTTTTATCGGCAATAACTTCTTCAATGCATGTAAATCCCCATATATTTTTTTTAATATTCTGAAAGAGTATGAGCTGTAGATATTATTACACACCTAGCATTGGCCAATCGGATTTTTTAAAGTCATCATATTGCACGATAAAGAAAAAAAAAAGTTCAACCTTCAATTTGGGCCGGTTTCCGTGCTCAAAACCGAAATTGTGTAGCCTACACTGAGCTTTAACATACTCAAATCCGTGCCAAAATCGACCAAAAAAAAGTTGCAATATTGTCAAAATAAGACTTCAAGTACACAACAATGTTACAGTCATTTGGGTCACTTTAAGACCTCCCCCCCCCCCCCCCCCCCCCCCTTTGGATTGTAATTGAATATTAGCAATTAACATTGTGACCCTATTTTGTATATATCATTGTATTGATTACTTTCCGGGTTGTTTTAAGGGGAATGAAGAATACACATGATATCATATCGTTGTTTTAGTACGTATCAACTTATTTTGTCTAAGTGACGAATTAAAAGTCTAGTTATATTTCGTGTTTGTATTGTATGTTGCCAAAACAAGTGTTACCTGTATCTGTTAAGCACAAGCACGGTAATTCCATCATATTTGTGATGTAACAGGATGATTTGTATTTAAAGGTAACATTTAATCTATGACATTAATCTGAAAAGTAAAGACATTGGCCAATGAGTTAGATAGACTACACAACGGCATGTTTATGGATCATTTAATAATTTATCGCTGTGAACTTGTACATGTAATACAGTTGATGTACGGAGAATTGTTGTGGCTTATGAATTTTTTTATGAATTTGAAAATGCATCGATACCATGAGGTATATCAAATATAACTATATTTAAAAGTAAGATATGTATGTACACTAAGT
Source organism: Echinarachnius parma (assembly GCA_037951105.1). NCBI lineage: Eukaryota > Metazoa > Echinodermata > Echinoidea > Clypeasteroida > Echinarachniidae > Echinarachnius > Echinarachnius parma. The sequence continues at coordinate 4,955 of JBAMJV010014366.1, forward strand.
AGGCCACATACATATTAGTCTTGCTATCAATACAACTTCTAACAAATGGCTGTGTCAATTGCATACAATAACATTTTTAAGTCGTTATTGTTTCAAATTCTCTTCCAAAATAATTGTCTAGTTTTTATTTTTTTTAATTAAAGACAAAATGATACATGAACCAAAACAATTACAATTATAACACATACATCTTTGTACGCATATTTTCATTTTATTTTTGTGGGAAATGTGCAAATGGATTTAAAATGAAATCTACAAACAACTTACACTAAAAGAAGAAAAAAAACATTAAGGTACGGTCTACAAGATACAAATGGAACAAAGTATACATCATTATCATGTGGAGTAATTCGTTTGCTAAATCGTATGATGGTTACCTCCAGAATTACTTTGAGGACACGATGGACAAAAATAATGTAATACTACGGACCGAGTGTGTCCCAGTGATGAAAATCATTGGAATAATACTTAGGGGCTTAATTTGTGTGTTATGTTTATTTTGATATACATCTTTCTTTATCAAAAACGTGGCTTAACAGGCTTAGGTAGAAGTTTAGAGGATGGTATACATATACAGCCTTTGACAGAATGATTTGACCAAGCACTTTTCGCTAATTTGTGGTGATTTTGTACGATATTTGGTAAATGTTATAACATCTTAAAGAATTTTGTTTTAATGAACCTACAACATGTTCTCTGCCTTTCTATTTCGTTAACAAAACAAAAACAACATGGACTTTATGCATATTGTATGCAGATTGTGAACAGCTTCAAGTTGTATTATGACCACGATTCTAATTTTAATTCAAAAGGGGGCGGGGAACGGAGGGGATCCATCCTTAAACTCTTAGACCCCTTTTATTTATTGAAGATATTGTTCTCAAGACTTTCGCAAGCAACATCGAACAAATAACTTTTAGCATAATCTTTTCCTTTTACAGCTCTAAATAATATCCAACCATTACGACCCTTTCAAAATTTAAGGAACAGCAGACTCTTTACTATTTCTTGTTGCATTGTATGTTGCCCAAACAAGTATGGTTTATGACCTTTTGGTCTACCACAATTTGGTCCACTACTCAGTTGGTCTACTGCTATTTGGTCCACATCCAATACGTCTACTATTCAGTTGGTCTACTGCTATTTGGTCCACACCCAATACGTCTACTATTCGTTTGGTCTACAACTCATTTGGTCCACACTCCAATAGGTCTACAACCCAGTTGGTCTACAATTATTTTGGTCTAACACCGTTTAGTCCATCATGCAAATGAGTATATAAATATAAAAACAGCCCAAGTCCATGACAGGTCATTTCGAGAAAACAAGAAACAAACTTCATATTTGTTCTTCTTTCTACAATAACATTATATTTGACCATTATAGTAAGGCAACACACTAAATACAAGTTTAAAGGGCCCAATGGGGTAATTTTTGACGTTTCTGCACACTTTTACTATATTGGGAATATCTTTATAACCATTGAAGCTACCCCCTACAAAACCATACATTTCTGGAAAGCTTAGAACATGGGGAATCCAACAAAACAAATTTAAAGACATTTGGACTTAAAATAAGAGTTTAAACAACAATTATATAGAGAAAATTCAATTTCAAACTTTTAGCAAGTCAACATTCAAAACGTATCTCCTCCGAGGTATAGGGGGTGTATACATTTTAAAGATAGATATTATGATGCTATACAAACAAACTAATGACGGCTTTTTACATTATTCAGCTATCTTTATAGTTTAAAGGCAATTTTGCGAAAAATCCGAAATGTACATGTGAAATGTACATATTTGATTTACAATAGGGTTACTTCTAAAAGACATCATTAATCTGTTCATCTACAAACAAGGAATAATTTCTCAAAATGTCATTGAATTTGAGTAAATACTGTTCAAGTTGTTAGTATTTTAGTCTAACAAATCTGATTTTCAGCAATTGAGCTTGAAAGACATACAATATTGATATTTGTTTGACAAATGTGACTTGAATAACTATAGGAAAATAGCTGGATAAATAGTCGATATTTGGTTCAATTGAAGTTTAGGGTATGTTAATCACCTATAAACTGCCATGTTTATTTTCTACATGACATTAGATGTTGCTGCTTCACTCTAAAAAAAGAGAAACCCTATTTGGATGGTAACAATTTTGATTTGGGACAATTTTATTTGGTCTATTTATGAAAAGTACAATTAAAAATCTCCAATCTAAGACAGAAAATAATCCCTTTCGGCCCCCAAAATGTACAACATTGATAACGAAATCCTTAATTTGTCCTTTTAATAGCTACCCTCTATCCCACAATGTATGTATTTTCTTATAGCTTAGAATCCATGGATCATTTTAAGATACAAATCTCAATTTTGACGAAAAAAAAAAATCAATACCCCACTGGGCCCCATATATTATTATAATTAACATTTACGTTACTTGTGGGGGGTCATTTTGTTTGATGAACGTGGGCTGTTCTTTGAATCATATGGACTTGGGCTGTTCTTTGAATCATATACAGAGATGACTATACTAGCACACCTGTCTATAGCGACCACTCAAGGGACCGGCGAAAAGCGGTCGCTATATACAGTAGGTCGCATTAGACAGGATGGCGGCCATTTTGAATTTACGGTCGCATATCGTGACTATATGCACATGTGTAATTAATTGACATCTGTACACGCACGTTTCGATAGTTAGTTACATTTAGTATTTGTTGCATGAATAACCACAATAAAACTGAAATTATATATCAATGGCGTTATATTTAATATGATATTAAATGTTTGTATTACCTTTCAAGTGAAATTGAAAATACAAAATGTGTCAATGTGCCATTTATGATGTTTGTCAGCATGACAGAATCAGCTACGCTTATGCACAATATAGTTTTCTATAGAAGTCTGAAGTAAAAATGCAAAATGCAAAATGCAAAATATTTGAGCGAACTTTTTATTAGGCGTGAATCGCATTATCAAACTCGATCCGGTGAAGCCCAAATTGAATTAATTCGACCTAAAACTAATTATGGCAAGAGACGTTTTATTTATCAGGGTGCCATATTATGGAATTCTTTAGTAAATCGCATATCTTCTCAGACTTCATTAACTGTCTTTAAAAAAATGCTTGAATAAATTAATTGTATAAATCAAGCGCTTGTTTAATTGTTGTATTAAATATTATATGACCGTTGTTTTTTTTTGTGGGGGGGGGGGGGGGGGGGTGGGTGGGGTAGGCTTTACTCCATTTGCCTTTCTGTCCTTTTTGTTTTGTTCTGAAATTTTCAATGTAAATATCGTAGCAAGTGTATTAAGATGTATTACTCTAATGTAAAACGATTTAATTGTGTCATGTATTTGTATTGTAAGGACCCCTACGAAAACCAGCCTGTGGCTGACAGGGTGTTCCGCCGATGAGTTTGGAAATAAATAAAAAAAGAATACAAAAATACATCATTTGGGTTCATCAGATATTTTAACGTCGTCATATTGTGCGTTAAATATGAAATCGCGCGTGAGTGCGAAAATTTGCTAAATCTGGTAATACAGTCATGCCCATCTTTTATCGGCAATAACTTCTTCAATGCATGTAAATCCCCATATATTTTTTTTAATATTCTGAAAGAGTATGAGCTGTAGATATTATTACACACCTAGCATTGGCCAATCGGATTTTTTAAAGTCATCATATTGCACGATAAAGAAAAAAAAAAGTTCAACCTTCAATTTGGGCCGGTTTCCGTGCTCAAAACCGAAATTGTGTAGCCTACACTGAGCTTTAACATACTCAAATCCGTGCCAAAATCGACCAAAAAAAAGTTGCAATATTGTCAAAATAAGACTTCAAGTACACAACAATGTTACAGTCATTTGGGTCACTTTAAGACCTCCCCCCCCCCCCCCCCCCCCCTTTGGATTGTAATTGAATATTAGCAATTAACATTGTGACCCTATTTTGTATATATCATTGTATTGATTACTTTCCGGGTTGTTTTAAGGGGAATGAAGAATACACATGATATCATATCGTTGTTTTAGTACGTATCAACTTATTTTGTCTAAGTGACGAATTAAAAGTCTAGTTATATTTCGTGTTTGTATTGTATGTTGCCAAAACAAGTGTTACCTGTATCTGTTAAGCACAAGCACGGTAATTCCATCATATTTGTGATGTAACAGGATGATTTGTATTTAAAGGTAACATTTAATCTATGACATTAATCTGAAAAGTAAAGACATTGGCCAATGAGTTAGATAGACTACACAACGGCATGTTTATGGATCATTTAATAATTTATCGCTGTGAACTTGTACATGTAATACAGTTGATGTACGGAGAATTGTTGTGGCTTATGAATTTTTTTATGAATTTGAAAATGCATCGATACCATGAGGTATATCAAATATAACTATATTTAAAAGTAAGATATGTATGTACACTAAGTAGGCCACATACATATTAGTCTTGCTATCAATACAACTTCTAACAAATGGCTGTGTCAATTGCATACAATAACATTTTTAAGTCGTTATTGTTTCAAATTCTCTTCCAAAATAATTGTCTAGTTTTTATTGTTTTTAATTAAAGACAAAATGATACATGAACCAAAACAATTACAATTATAACACATACATCTTTGTACGCATATTTTCATTTTATTTTTGTGGGAAATGTGCAAATGGATTTAAAATGAAATCTACAAACAACTTACACTAAAAGAAGAAAAAAAACATTAAGGTACGGTCTACAAGATACAAATGGAACAAAGTATACATCATTATCATGTGGAGTAATTCGTTTGCTAAATCGTATGATGGTTACCTCCAGAATTACTTTGAGGACACGATGGACAAAAATAATGTAATACTACGGACCGAGTGTGTCCCAGTGATGAAAATCATTGGAATAATACTTAGGGGCTTAATTTGTGTGTTATGTTTATTTTGATATACATCTTTCTTTATCAAAAACGTGGCTTAACAGGCTTAGGTAGAAGTTTAGAGGATGGTATACATATACAGCCTTTGACAGAATGATTTGACCAAGCACTTTTCGCTAATTTGTGGTGATTTTGTACGATATTTGGTAAATGTTATAACATCTTAAAGAATTTTGTTTTAATGAACCTACAACATGTTCTCTGCCTTCTATTTCGTTAACAAAACAAAAACAACATGGACTTTATGCATATTGTATGCAGATTGTGAACAGCTTCAAGTTGTATTATGACCACGATTCTAATTTTAATTCAAAAGGGGGCGGGGAACGGAGGGGATCCATCCTTAAACTCTTAGACCCCTTTTATTTATTGAAGATATTGTTCTCAAGACTTTCGCAAGCAACATCGAACAAATAACTTTTAGCATAATCTTTTCCTTTTACAGCTCTAAATAATATCCAACCATTACGACCCTTTCATAATTTAAGGAACAGCAGACTCTTTACTATTTCTTGTTGCATTGTATGTTGCCCAAACAAGTATGGTTTATGACCTTTTGGTCTACCACAATTTGGTCCACTACTCAGTTGGTCTACTGCTATTTGGTCCACACCCAATACGTCTACTATTCAGTTGGTCTACTGCTATTTGGTCCACACCCAATACGTCTACTATTCGTTTGGTCTACAACTCATTTGGTCCACACTCCAATAGGTCTACAACCCAGTTGGTCTACAATTATTTTGGTCTAACACCGTTTAGTCCATCATGCAAATGAGTATATAAATATAAAAACAGCCCAAGTCCATGACAGGTCATTTCGAGAAAACAAGAAACAAACTTCATATTTGTTCTTCTTTCTTCAATAACATTATATTTGACCATTATGGTAAGGCAACACACTAAATACAAGTTTAAAGGGCCCAATGGGGTAATTGTTGACGTTTCTGCACACTTTTACTATATTGGGAATATCTTTATAACCATTGAAGCTACCCCCTACAAACCATACATTTCTGGAAAGCTTAGAACATGGGGAATCCAACAAAACAAAATTTAAAGACATTTGGACTTAAAATAAGAGTTTAAACAACAATTATATAGAGAAAATTCAATTTCAAACTTTTAGCAAGTCAACATTCAAAACGTATCTCCTCCGAGGTATAGGGGTGTATACATTTTAAAGATAGATATTATGATGCTATACAAACAAACTAATGACGGCTTTTTACATTATTCAGCTATCTTTATAGTTTAAAGGCAATTTTGCGAAAAATCCGAAATGTACATGTGAAATGTACATATTTGATTTACAATAGGGTTACTTCTAAAAGACATCATTAATCTGTTCATCTACAAACAAGGAATAATTTCTCAAAATGTCATTGAATTTGAGTAAATACTGTTCAAGTTGTTAGTATTTTAGTCTAACAAATCTGATTTTCAGCAATTGAGCTTGAAAGACATACAATATTGATATTTGTTTGACAAATGTGACTTGAATAACTATAGGAAAATAGCTGGATAAATAGTCGATATTTGGTTCAATTGAAGTTTAGGGTATGTTAATCACCTATAAACTGCCATGTTTATTTTCTACATGACATTAGATGTTGCTGCTTCACTCTAAAAAAAGAGAAACCCTATTTGGATGGTAACAATTTTGATTTGGGACAATTTTATTTGGTCTATTTATGAAAAGTACAATTAAAAATCTCCAATCTAAGACAGAAAATAATCCCTTTCGGCCCCCAAAATGTACAACATTGATAACGAAATCCTTAATTTGTCCTTTTAATAGCTACCCTCTATCCCACAATGTATGTATTTTCTTATAGCTTAGAATCCATGGATCATTTTAAGATACAAATCTCAATTTTGACGAAAAAAAAAATCAATACCCCACTGGGCCCCATATATTATTATAATTAACATTTACGTTACTTGTGGGGGGTCATTTTGTTTGATGAACGTGGGCTGTTCTTTGAATCATATGGACTTGGGCTGTTCTTTGAATCATATACAGAGATGACTATACTAGCACACCTGTCTATAGCGACCACTCAAGGGACCGGCGAAAAGCGGTCGCTATATACAGTAGGTCGCATTAGACAGGATGGCGGCCATTTTGAATTTACGGTCGCATATCGTGACTATATGCACATGTGTAATTAATTGACATCTGTACACGCACGTTTCGATAGTTAGTTACATTTAGTATTTGTTGCATGAATAACCACAATAAAACTGAAATTATATATCAATGGCGTTATATTTAATATGATATTAAATGTTTGTATTACCTTTCAAGTGAAATTGAAAATACAAAATGTGTCAATGTGCCATTTATGATGTTTGTCAGCATGACAGAATCAGCTACGCTTATGCACAATATAGTTTTCTATAGAAGTCTGAAGTAAAAATGCAAAATGCAAAATGCAAAATGCAAAATGGTCGCAACAAGCGCAAGGATTATCATGATGAAACTAAGGAGTTATAGATTATCAATAAAACATGAGTTGGTATACATTCCCTTAATTTACTCATAACTCCAATTATTTTAGATACTTCCCTGAGTGTTTCATTTTGTATGCGTTTTCCATGTAAAATCTGAATCGATGCTTATGCCTATGAATTTTGTAGTCTAAACCCTCTTAATATCAATACAGATTTAATTTTTACTTTATTACTTTTTATCTTTATTACCAGCATTAAATATCATCGTATATGTCTTTTCATAGTTTAATTGTAATTTATTTGCTTTTATCGAATTACTCACTTTAAACAATCATACATTCATGATGTTAGTCAAATATTCCGCATCTGTGTTTTTAAAGAAAATATTAGTGTCGTCTGCGAATAGCTACAAATGTAGTATGTTGGAGGTATTTGACAAATCATTAATATTAATCAAAAACAAGAGTTGGCCCAATATAGACCATTGTGGTACCCCACAAATAACTATTTCAGAAGAAGAATTATGTCCATTATATACTGTATATTGCTTTCTTTCTAACAAATAATTTCTAAACAAGTCGTGAATGATACCCCTTACCCCATCAAAATGTAACTTATCAAGAAGATTTTGGTGGTTTATTGAATCAAAGTTTTTTTTAAAAGTCTAACAATACCCCAACAATTACTTCTTTATTTTCAATTGCTTGTAATGAATTCACTAAAAAATATAATAGGGCATGAAATGCAGTATGCTTGGCTCTAAAGCCAAATTGCTTCGTGTACAAAATATCATATTTTTCCAAATGGAATAACAATCTTTTATAAATGCATTTTTAAAATTTGTTGAGAATAGAGGCAATAATGAAATAGGTTTATAATTTGAAAATGTGTCACTTGGTCCTTTTTTGTGTATTGGGATAGCTTTTTAACACATTGATTACAATTATACAAAGCGGTTTACATATGAAATTAATTATCTTCTTAACAATAAATGATGTAATCTGATCATATCCAGGGGCCTTCCCATGTTTTAGTTCTAAAACATAATTCAGTAGTTCTTTCTCCGCAATTGGTTTAAAGAATTGGCTATTAAAAAAATTGCCATTTAACAAATCTTTATGTGAATAATTACAGGATACTGAGGCTCCAGCAATTTCATTTCCAACACTAATACAATATTTATTAAATAATTTTGCTATATCTTGTGGGTTTTCCAATAAAACACCCCTATGCTTAAAAACATGCTGCTGGGTTTTTATTTGCATCTATATAATACCTCATTGATTGTTTTCCAAGGTTTCTCTATGTTTCCTTTAATGCCAGTAAATGTATCTAACAAATATTTTCTTTTTGCTGCTTTTACGGCATTTGTATAGGCATTGCGTATTAGTGTAGCATTATTTTTTTATACTGAGTATGATTTGTAATATATTTCTTATATAAATTATCTTTCCTAGAGCATATTGTCTTCAATTCATATGTATACTAAGATGTATTATTCTTCCTACATTTAAAGGGTTTTAATGGGAAGCATTTTTCTAATTTTCTCAAATAATAATCTACAAATCTTTAAAACAAATATTGAGGGTTTCGACAATAAAACGGCTCATAAAATTACTAGAATGATCAACTTTCTGAATAAACATACACATATCCTGGTCATTCATTTCACGATGCATCCGAGTCCGTTCTTCTTTATCCGCATCATTATTACTAATTACATACAAAATAGGCAAATGATCTGTGATATCTGATATAATAACTCCTGAGAAAGAATTTTAATTTTCAAAATGAAACAATATATTATCTAGCAATGTCATGGTTGTGTTTGTTATTCTGGTAGGTTTACATATTACTGGTAAATAAGAATATGAATACAAAATTCTAACAACTCATTTGGGTAAGTACAAGTTCCAAGTTTCATTAAGTCTTCATTAAAATCTCCGCGTAGCATGCATTCCTTGTGTTCGTTATTAACTACATCTCATACATTTTTGAAATGGCTCAACAAACTTATAATAGATTTACTGGGAGGTCCGTAGCATACGCCAATAATACGATTGTTACCAGGTTTTATTAACTCTATAGTCTCAACATCTTCATTGAATATACTTATATCAGGACGTAATCAATTATGTACTTTACATTTTGTCTTATAGCAAGTGCTACCCCACCCCCTTTTTGGTCTTTTCTTTCTTTACCTTCTATATTATATTTATTAAATTGGTAATACATCACATAGTAAGGATCAAGCCAAGTTTCAGTAAATGCAACAACATCAATTGAATATTCAAGGGTATACAATAATGGTTTAATATCTTCATAATGTTTTGCCAAGATTCGACAATTCATGTGAACACATTTAAAAAGATTTGTTGTAACTTGCATTGTCTGATTTATCAAAATCATTTGGTGTACAATATTCTGAATTTATATCATTATCTTCTTTTAGCAAATCTTCTATATCATTAGAATTGTGGTTTACATGAGTATCTCTCTATGGAATAAGTTGAGAATTTAAAAAATAAATCAAGTGCATCATTCAAATCGTCATCATACGAATATTTGTTAAAGGGTAGTGCATTATGTGACAATACCAGGATTACTGTCCAAGCTCTTTCAAAGCTTTGGTGTTTAAAGGTATTGTGCAGCAGTTCGACTCTCATGTTGGTGAGGTCCTCAAAGATAGTGATGCCTGATTTGTACAGGTGTTTTCTTTGCCTGATCATCTAGCTGCGTTGTCTGTAACTGGAGGACTTGACGATGATTGGGCGTGGATTTTCGTCTTTCCTTGGTTGCCCCCTGACTCCGGTGTTCGGGCCTGGCCAGTGAGATGGGACCGGTCGATATCCGTGGTGGATATCTTCGCTCCAATTCGCTGTGCTATGTTGCAGAATATGTCGTCTGTTTTCTCACCAGGGGTTTCGGCGATTCTGAAGATCCTCAGGTTGTTGTGCCAGTTGTATTGGTCGGATGCCTTCTGGGTTTGCTGGATTGTGGTGACAAAATCGTTATGTTTTGCCAGTTGTTGTTTGAGCTGCGCTATATCCTTTTCATTTTCCTTCAGTGTCGTTTCTAAGTCCATGATTCGGCCCTCGTTCTCCTCCACTTTCAGCTCAAGGCTGTTCAGCTTTTCTACAGCGGCGTTTGTTGACATTGTCAATAAATCGTTTGTTTTTCAGCAGGGACTCAACAACTTCACTTTGACGGCTGGAAATCACGTTGATCTTGATGCCAAGATAGTGGTGCAGTCTTTGAGTCTTTGACCAATAATTTCATTATTGCCTCTATTCTCAAAACTATTTGAAAAATGCATTTACACAAGGTTGTTATTCCATTTGGAAAAATGGCAGGCCAAGTCTAATTCAATAGTAAAACGGTGATAAAAAGAGCTATTAACAGCTTAGAGCAGGATTATGAGCTTTCTATTGAAACAGTTACACTTGTATCATGCAAACTGCTGGTATTTATTTTGGCTTTTGATGACACAGAAGTGGTGCAATGGGACCGCAACAAAAGAACATCAATACATGCTGCATATAGTAACTTTTAAGTGTCCTTTTTGCCAAGTATAATTGCGGTGAAAACCGAACAAACTGTTCCTTAGAAGGTTGTAATAATACAGTAGTATAGTCCAGACTTGGATATTGACGTTTGTAGGTATAAAAAACATGAAATACAAGATTTCTCTAGTATGTGAAATATAGTGGTGAAATATATAGAGACTTATAGAGTAGTATAGTATTAGTAGTAGTAGTAGAAGTAGTAGTAGTAGTAGTAGTAGTAGTAGTAGTAGTAGTAGTAGTAGTAGTAGTAGTAGTGGTAGTAGTAGTAGTAGTAGTAGTAGTAGTAGTAGTGGTAGTAGTAGTAGTAGTAGTAGTAGTAGTAGTAGTAGTAGTAGTAGTAGTAGTAGTAGTAGTAGTAGTAGTATAGTAGTATAAGTAGTAGTAGTAGTAGTAGTAGTAGTAGTAGTAGTAGTAGTAGTAGTAGTAGTAGTAGTAGTAGTAGTATAGTAGTAGAAGAAGTAGTAGTAGTAGTAGTAGTAGTAGTAGTAGTAGTAGTAGTAGTAGTAGTAGCAGTAGTGGTAGTAGTAGTAGTAGTAGTAGTAGTAGTAGTAGTAGTAGTAGTAGTAGCAGTAGTAGTAGTAGTAGTAGTAGTAGTAGTAGTAGTAGTAGTAGTAGTAGTAGTAGTATTATAGTAGTAGAAGTAGTAGTAGTAGTAGTAGTAGTAGTAGTAGTAGTAGTAGTAGTAGTAGTAGTAGTAGTAGTAGTAGTAGTAGTAGTAATAATAGTAGTAGTAGTAGTAGCAGCAGTAGAAGTAGTAGTAGTAGTAGTAATAGTAGTAGTAATAGTAGAAGTAGTAGTAGTAGTAGTAGAAGTAGTAGTAGTAGTAGTAGTAGTAGAAGTAGTAGTAGTAGTAGTAGTAGTAGTAGTAGTAGCAGCAGTAGTAGTTTTAGTATTATAAGTAGTCTGACTTTTACTCATTTTTTATCGTTTAAACAGATGTCTTCTTTTGCGACGCCAATCATCAGACAATCGAAGTCAACTCAACCTGTGATTATCGAGCTGATTGCCTGGATGGGTCAGACGAAAGCAATTGCAGTAAGTCATATACGAACTGTATATTAAGGGGATAGTATAGTTTTGGTGTACAGGGCGCTTCTAGAAATATTTTTTTTTATGAGGCAATACAAAACTAAGGGTTGTATTAGACAAAAAGCACAACTTTAAAGACACAATAAACTTTGTTTGAACAAAATCGGTTCAGAAACAACTAAAATACCAATACATCTATCCGATTGGATTGGCCCCAACATTTAGTCGATAAGTTAAGAAAATACCTATATTGCTGCTAATTAGACCAAAGTGGCTTTTGAACTGTTTGTCGATAATCTCTCTGTTGAATCTTTATTTTGTATACGTAATGGTTGAAACTTTCAGCTGTCCAGAGGGCGCCCTCTTATGTTGAAAACAGCCTTCTTACCTGTTCTACCATTTAAGCATCTTTGAATTATACATATTAATGTAGATTGAATGCCAACGGACACATTTTTGTTTGTAAAACTCAGTTTGATCAAAGTCTGTGCAGAATTTGTTTGAGAGTCACTTTTATTCATCAGTTATTTTGTATTAACGTTTGACTGGGTCGTTATTCACATTAAAGGGATCTAGTAACATTGTCCAAATCCTAAAAATCCAGTTGAAATTATAGCGGTTTTCTCATACCTTGTTGTATTCGTATTAACAATCGAAACATGTGACAGGTTTTGGTTTTTCGAATGTCCTTTCGTTAAAAAGATACTTACGATTGAAGTGTTCGGATTTGTAACAATTCACTGGATAGCCATAACGGTGACAGGGCAATGAGTTTTGCATTTTTGCTCATTACTCGCCTATATAACGTCCATTTAACTTGGAATGTTCACACAATACCCAGTGTGGGAAACATCAGATAAGAACAATATACACTGTGGCATCCATTCATCACTTTGTGCACATGTCAATAAAGTTACTAGATTCCTTTAACCCGTAAAATGAAATGTGGGAACAAATGTGTATGTTACGGAATTGCTATATATTTACGCATTGAGTAATCATATCATTATTTAGGTTATGCAAATCACTTTCCAATATATTAACCTCTCTTTGCTTTGCCTTTGCAGCTTATGAGCTCATTGTGGGCGATGAAGTGCAGCTAACATCGACCAGATATGGGTACGACAACACACCTAAAGTCTACGTTCTGTGGACATTCCAATACGCATCTGAATATGAAAAAGAGGATATCTACTACCAGGTCTCTTTTGGATACGTGTACCTATACAGCGGCAGCGGCAGTACGATCACTCTTGGACGCAATATAGAGAGTTCTGACACAACGGTGATACCACGTACACCAGGGTACTACAGAGGGTATCCACGAGATGTGTTCTTCGAAGCTGGGAATCTGTTCGTTGAGATATACCGTGATGTCCATTATAGTTCCAGCAACCGCGATTTCCAACTGCAAATCTCAGCACGGAATTTCTCGGGTAAGTGAAGTGAAGTGAAGCGCAATACTGTATAGAGTGTAATATTTATTTTTTGCGACGTTTTGTAATAAAATGTTTGAAACGTAGGTGTGACTATGCCCATATGTTTCACACCTAACAACCTTTATTATTGTATAAATATCTTAGAAATAAAATTGAATTAAATAACTTATCTTAAATCGTGCATTTATCCCCACGTGTTTATACAAATACACAGGACTTTGTAGCTACTCCAATTAATTATATGGTTGTTACTTGAATTTATCGTAAAGTCATTAATATTTTTTCTTTGTGGATTATTGTATAGGTTACTTCAGATGCAAGAATGAACTATCATTCATCGGTGCCAACGCTGAGTGTGATTACACGGCGGACTGTATCGATGGGACAGATGAAAGTGATTGTTGTAAGTGAAAATTCACATGTATGGTCACTCATAAGGGTCGTTATTCATTATTCAAAATTATGTTTGTCTCTTTCCCGTAGGGTTGTATAAAGTAAATTGTATTGTATTTGTTTGTAATTTTGTATCTTTAGATTGATTCATATTCCCATATTAGTAGTTATGTGTAATAACTCCTATCTTAATGTGATTTACTAGGGTAAACTTGGAGTAGTTTGGATAGCATGGAAGACCAGGAACGCCATCATGAAAATGGTCCATCTAGCCATTGGTTAAAAGTTCCCTGACATGCGAATGCATGTTGTCTTTGGCCTATATCTGTATTAGTGTACACAACGAATATTTGTTTGACCTAAATATGCTTTGTATATTTGTAAACAATCAATTATTGTATTCATCTTGCTAAGCCATACCTCTTCAAAAAACTCTCCAAAGTAAAATTATGCTTGTGACATCATCTGTCAAACACAACTCAGTTACTTATAAGATGAACAATGCACCTTCACCCAGGATGAGTGAATACTCACAATGGTATCACATCTTCTTTGGATACACTATATACCTACTCACACACTTTTAATTTCTATAGCAGTTGCTATGTCGGAAAATCTCAACCATCATAAGGAAAAGAAAGCAATAATAAGCTATTTACATCATGTCAATCACTGGCCAGCTTATTAGATGACAAAAGAAAAGTACATGAAGAATATGACCACAATAGCATGACCTGCATGCTTCCATACAATATGCTTTCAGTGCATTTATTGTCCTGATGATGGCTAGGCTTTTCCGACATGGCAACTGCTATTACACTTGAAAGTGTGTTAGTTGGTAGTGTATTCAAACATGACGAAGGTGCATTTTTCATATTATAAGTAACCGAGTTGTGATTGACAGATGAGGTCACAGGCAGAATTTCACTCTGGAAATTTTTTTTACTGGGCGTTCCAAATGTGAATTTTCAAGCCGATTTCTTGTTTAATAACTTTTTCATTGAAACAATGATTGCTATAATCAGGATCCACGTGAAAAAACTATCCCTATCCCTGGCTAAAATAATTGGCTTAAGTGAATTCCATGTCATATAACCTTTAACAAATCGCACTGTTAACACCTGCATTGTCAAGAGGATAACAATATATCAATCAATTAATAACGGTCATTATGAATAGCGAGCGGACCCCTAAGAGATAAGAGATGGCACTTTGTTTTCTACCATGCATGATATATGAATACTTAACATTTGCAAGAAGATTTAATATACAAAGCCGTCAGAAATTTGAACCTAAATATATGGTAAACCGTGTCCACTTTTCGTTTGATTGACCATACATTATGGTTCGGTAGAGTTGTTATAACGTTATCGGTCCGAGTAATGCAATGTGAACGTTGTGTAGACGAAACAAATTGTATCCTTAATGCAAAAGTGAATATGTCAGAATGTATAAAAAATAATAATACTAATACGAAAAATAAAGAAGTTTTATAATGCGCCATTCCACCTTTTACAAGATACTCTAAGTGCAATTGTAAAATATCTATATCGTTCGCGTAAAATATTTTCACTATCATCGCAAAGCTTCCCAGAACGCTCTCAATTTCAATCTTAAATATCTCCAAATTAGGGAGGCATTTGAACAATCAAAACTCATGTAATTCTTCTGCTTCCATAATCCAAACAACAGGGTACAAGAGGAATGTTAAAGTTCCAAGTTATTTAGGTTGGATTCGACATAGTTACAGGATCACTTTAATGTGATCCACTAACTGATTATTGTTTTCCAAACAAATTGTATCAAAATATACCAATATCATTGAAATATTCTTGCGACTGCTATCTTCAGATATTATGATATATTTTTCATAGAAATAAGTTTATCTTTACGTAGTGAAAAGCAAATATATGCATGATTTTATCCTGATCGTTTGTATATACTGTAGTATCCGAATTCGGTAGCTATTTACGGTTGACAAAATAAACTTTATTTGATCAAACTAGAAATAGCTGACATATCCATACATATATCTTATTAGAATACATGTAGTGGAATGTAAAGTAATAACAATTAAGAAAATGTTGACATTTGAAAGAGCATACAATTTTGGAATAAGCATTAACTTCATTTGATCCAAATCGGTTCAGAGACAGCTATGTGTATTGACACAATGCACTTCTTTGATAGTTCAAAATTATCATGATTCTAGATAACCAGTTTATACTGAAAAATAATTTCAAAACTATGATGTGTCCCATTTTAGATTTGAAACAAAATTGATATTTCAACGGCTAATGGAATGATCCTCAAAAATCCATAACGTCACCGAATCAGTACAAAACGTAACGTAACAAATAGCGTACATGTACTAGCCAATGTACTTTAAAACCATACAGGAAATACAAAATATATTCATTCTGTATTTTCTTCGTATTACATCGCTACAGCTTCTACAAGAATATATATAAAAGTAAAAAGATATAACACGAAATATTAACGTCCAAATCTCCAAATTTTATGTGGAATATTTTGATGAAATCTTTATCTAGCACGAACATTTTTAGTACAATCATTCGTGCCAAAAACAGACTTTATTGGAGGTTATATATTTGAAGTTTTGGTGGAGATCAATTATTGAGGATATACAAAAAAGTATTTATTTGTGTGGTAATTCTTCATTGCAATCTTCTTTTAAAATTCACCATCTTGACATAACATTATGGCCTATGGCATATTTTTACTCAATCTTGTTTATCACATTACTGTTATCAGGAGCATGTTGACATGCAGTTTTTGATTTTTTGTTGACAGCTATCACCCTGACCCTCAACGAACAAGTCCAGCTTTCTCCGAACACTCGCAATGGGAACTACCGTTTGTACTACCGAACCGGTTCGTATGTTCTCTGGACTATTTCATATGCATCTGAAGAAGACGAACAAGGTGTCTTCTTCCGGATAGCCCCCGGATATGTGGAGATCCGTAGCGGAGATTATCTCAGTGTTGGACCTGGAATAGATAACTGCTCTACTTGTATGACTACGTTCACAAATGTTAATGGTTACCCGAACGATGTCTATGTTGAAGCTGGCTACACTCTGCATATCGAGTTGGACAGTGTTTATACAAGCTCGGAGTACTACGGGAGGTTCCAACTACAGGTCTCGGTTCTGAATTTGACTGGTAACTTTCACTACTTGTTCAGTGTCACGTGATGATGATTGTGAATGAGGTGGCTGATTCAATATGTATTGTGACTATATATAACTTTGTTTGACATTCGCTGAAAATACAGTGATTGCGATCAGAGACTACTGATAGTGTGTTTGTTAGTTGTTCATTATGTGTTATGTGATTTATAAAATAAAATAAAAACATTATTATTTGTAATGATTATGCAATCATGGAAAGTGAACTACATCTGAATGTGGGGCTATTCAAAATTCGAAACATTGCAAAGTACATTGTTATTGTGAATGTGTACGGGTAATTTGTAATTTATTGGAGGATGGATTGTGTTTATGAACAATGTTGAGGCAGTCATGCATAAATGCCTATATTTTGTTCACCATTTTGTATTGGAAGGATACAACGTGATTGAATGATATTGAGGTAGTAATACATGCGATGATGTTTGTGTATGTTATTTGCAAAATGGAATTTGCCTTAAATGATGTTTGCAGTATGTTGGACGATTTTCACTGCCAAAGAATCCCAACATTAGTCAAGGCACAGTTCCTCTTAACCTCTTCACTACTTGAATCGGATGGGTTATGTATAAAGTCTATGGGGATTTCAGAAACTCGACGGTAACGGGAAACAACAGATGTACCCATCATTGCATTCATGACCACCTCAACATGACAGCCTCATCTTCATTACAAACAAAGCCAATCCTCACAAAAAATTTATAATTCACTGTTGAGATTCACAATAACAATGTAGTTTGCATTAATTCATGTTTTACTTGTCGGCATATTTAGGTGTGAGTTTATAATAACTACAGATGCGGTATCAACATAAAGGGAAATAACGTACCTTTCAATGATATATATACCTTGTTGAAATATGTTCCTTTTAGTAGGGTATTTTTCACAGACTAAGTCAGACGAAAACAATTTGAGGGGGTTATTTTGACATTGATAGTCAAAGTCCATAATCGATAATAGAGTGTATCCTTTGTCGTGATTGTTTTCGGTAGTCGATCGTTGTTATTATTAGTGACCAGATATATGGTATACACAAGTCAATATCATACCCCTACTCTTCCATCATGTGAGGAATATTTATCTAGAGTGTACTAAGTGTTCACCGAGATTGTTATAGCGTGTTACACATAATGCCGAGGGTGTAGGACTCGGTGTAAAGCTATTTGAGTTATCATTCGCGGATCTATTCAAACATTAACGGTCTATAATACGTGATCCTCTTTATAGGTTTTTATCAGTGCAACGATAGGCGTTCCTTTATTGACACCACTGCGTTGTGCAACTTCATAGCTGACTGCATTGATGGCAGTGATGAAGCCAACTGCTGTAAGTTATACTTACACTTTTCCTACTAAACAATGAACTCATAAATTCAAACGAATACAACAATTATGCTGGTTCTAGTCAGTTACAATTGAATGTACGGTAATTAATGCAAAGGTGAGTTTAACTCCTGGTTTTTACCACTTTTACTAGGAAATCGACAATAATTTAATAAAAACGAGACATATGTGACCCGTCATAACCAGAAGAAACAGAAGTCGGATAAATAATTTTCTGGATTTTTATCTAGTTTGGATCAGCATTATCTAAGCTTTAATATGATATAAAATGTGTATCATAGTGATTGTGCAACGCGGAGTTATTGACGTTTTTCTAAGGGCAATTTCCAACGGTCTGGAAATAAAATGCAGAGAAACATCCGTTTTGAGAGTGAAATTAGCTTTCTAATTAGGCCATACTTGAACCACTTGCATGAATAGAATGTGTTAGCAACCTTTATCTAATTTTCTTGAAAACTTGCATATCAGTAGATATGTATGATGTACACCTTCCCTCCAAAAGTTGTTGAATATAATCCATGCTTTGTAGAGATATGTAAAGATTTAATCAAATTTTAAGTGATTTTGGAATGACAAACTTGGATTCAAGTACACACCGAGCACGGGATGCAATAGCGAGCACTTTTACTTAACAAAAGGGGGTCCGCTCCCCCGTGGACATGCTCTCATTATTGTTTGACTAATCGATATTGAGGAAACCATACCGCAACAAGTAAAACTGCGACGGGGGCACGTCTCAACAACAGTGTTACCCTAAAGAGCGTTCTTTTTTTTAAACAAAGGAAGCCATTTGAGTCAGTAGTTGAATAGGGATTAGAGAATATCGATGTGCGCTGGCCACTCTTGACCACCAGCGAGATTTGCAACTTGGCACAAAGGGGTTGTTAAGAGGCGGAGCTTAATATCGATCGTTTTGGGGAGCAAAGAATGTTGGAAAGCAAACTTTTCAAACCTGCAAACAACATGCTTCAAAACTTTCCTTAATTTTCACCTTTCCACTAAATATTTTTACTGGAGATTTTGCATACTAGTAGAACAAATATCAGGGAAAGGCCTGAACTAATAATATCTTTTTCGACATTATAATGCAATTTCAAATCAATCGTGATTTGTGACCCGTCCTACGTAGAAGAACCAGAAGTCGACAAAGTTGATTTTCTGGATTTGTATTTAGTTCGATTCAGCAATATCTAAGCTTTAATATGATATAAAGTTTGTCTCATAATGATTCTGCAACGCGGAGTTATTGACGCTTTTCTAAGGCAAATATTGAACGGTCTAGAAATAAGATGCCGAGAAAATAGCTCAAGAAACTTTACATCCATTTCGAAAGTGAAATTAGCGTTATAAGCAGGCTATAAATGAACCGATTGCATGAATAGAATGTCGTAGCAACCTTTATTCAATTTTCTTGAAAACTTGCATATCAGTAAATATGTATGATATACACCTTCCCTCCAGAAACTGTTGAATATTATCCATGCATTGTAGAGATATGAACAGATTTAATTACAATTTAAGTGGGTTTGGAACGATAAACTGTACACATCGAGCACATGATACAATAGCGAGCACTTTCAGGTAAAAAAAGGGATTCCGCTCTGGCTCTGTTTATTGTTCGATTAATCGGTATTGACTGGCAGTTTGATTTTAGGAATGCAAACTTACGTCTGGTGCGTAATGTAAAAACTATTACAAAGAACAGTATGTTGATACGGGGTATCGAAGCTAGACATTTTGGAGGGGGAGGCCCCAGGTACCAAAGGGGGAGGGGGGGGGGGATCCGTTGGTACAGGGTTTGTTTTCGTTCTTTTGGCGGGGATGCCCGGGGATGTCCCTTAGCAAATTTTGAAACAGGTGTCTAAGTAACGGAGGCGAGCCTCGGTCAACGTCAAAATGAGGGTATATAAAAGAGTGGGATTGTGTTTTAGCCAACTTAAAACAAGCTCTAAATAGCGTTTTTTTTTTTTTTTTTTGGTGGTGTGGGGGGGGGGGGGGGGGGTATGCCTTATTATAAAATTATTATGAACTACTTAAATATTTAGTACGACAAATTAATTCTACATAAGATTAATGAATGTTATGTTACAGGGCCCAATTCTTTAATCTATATAATACTCACACTCAACCAGTGGTGTACATAGTGTATGAGGTTGGAGGGGGGGGGGGGGGGATGGGTGTGCAGTTAATTGGATAGGACTTGGTATTGTCATAAACATACTTTGTCAAACTCAATAGGGCCACTATACAATGGAGGCCATTTGGATTACTAATCTCCGTGCAAGCGACCGCGCAGTCAATAGGGATTAAAGAATCTCGATGTGCGCTGGCCGTTCTTGACGGCTACCGAGATTCCAACTTAGCACAAAGGGGTTGTTAAGAGGCGGAGCTTAATATCGATCGCTTTTAGTGGCAAATAATTTTGGAACGCAAACTTTTCAAACCTGCAAAAAACATGCTTCAAAACTCTGCTTAATTTTTACCTTTCCACTGGATATTTTTACTGGATATGTTGCGTACCGGTAGAACAGATATCAGGGAAATGCATGAGGCAATAATATTTTGTTTCACTTTTTCATGCAATTTCAAATCAATCGTGATTTCTGAGGTTCGACATCTTGCGACTTCTGGCTCCCCTGCGGATGGCGAGGCACATTTCTGAGGTTCGAACTCGCGCGACTTTTGGCTCCTCTGAGAAAGACGGGACACATATAACACTTCTTCAATTTACATTGTTACCTCTTTACCTGTCCCACACTAGATTGTGTAAATCCCAATAGCCCGATTACCGTAGGCAATAGGTTAAACTATTTCCTCTGACCTTATACTGACATCTTTACACGGAGCCATGGTCGGTTCCCTTTGTTGTAATGCACTGTAATGTTTAGGTGACATTGATATATTTCATAATGCGCTAACATTTCGTTTGCAATGTCTCTGATACTCTGCATCCCTTTTGTTTGTATCTAGCCTATGAACTACATCTTCACGATGAGGTGGTGCTTTTAGCACAAAACCATCCGGGTTACCTGCCGGACGATGCGTACGTGCTGTGGACGTTCCTGCATTCACTCGAAGAGGACACAGACAATATCTACTACAATGTATCATTTGGACATATATATTTATACTATGACACCGTACTCTCAGTTGGTTCTGACTGGGGACCTGATCGAACAATAAAGACACAAATTATTGGCCGTTTCGATGGAATTAAAGAGGACGTTTTTATTCCTGCTGGGAATTTGTTTGTGGAGCTAAATTCTTCCAGTGACCGATATAATGGAAACAGGTACAGCCGCGGTTTCCAGTTGGAAGTGTCTGTCTTGAATATCTCAGGTATTATATAATGATCTGTATTGCTTCCATAGTTACATAAATATTGTATAATTATATGTATAATATAAAATATATCTTTGAATATCTATGTTCTGAACTATGTTCTGTTTTTTCACCCATGATACATGCAAAGGCCCAGTCCCATACTCACGGTTTTTACGGCGAACTGCAACCTTTCGCAACGATTTACTAGAAGGAATCGACTCGATTTAACCACGGGTTAACAACGGATTTGGAAGATTTGTACGGCGACTGAGAACAAATAGTCGTTCTTCGTCGTTGCTCAACAAGTCAGTTCGTCTTTTTTTTTCTCTTACCATGGCGGTATCAACGCAGAAAAAAGTTGCGATTTCTACGGCGAATCGCAACGGATTAGCATTCGTGGAGGAAATTGCTCAGATCGTTGCGAGTCGTTGTAATTCGTTCTTGTTCTTTGAACAATCAGTTGCGAATCGTGAACGACAGTTTTGAACCGGCTCAAAGCTGTCGCCATGCCGCAACGATTTGATCACAATCGTTGCTCATCGTTGTTATTCGTTGTGAGTCGTACCACCTCGTCGCTAATGCCCCAGTCACATACACATGTAAAGCCTCCCGTTAGAGCCACGTGTTGGAATTTCTGTAAATGGAATGAAACGAGGCTATCCGGTCGTAATATCGTGTCTTTATCGTGCCTAAACCGTATCAATACGTGGGAGTTTTTGTTTTTTCCTATCACCATGATCACGTAAGGGAAGGCAGAGCAACATTTTGTAAATATTCACATTTTTTTCCAAGATATGGCTATTGTTTCAGGTCTGCCTCTAACGGGAATGCTTTACGGGAATATGTGACTGAGACATGAGGTTCTTGTTCGGTGAGGTTGAACAGACGATTGCAGGACGACCTGACTCGATTGGAAGGACAAATCTCCGTCTACTTCGTGTTTTCCGCGCAGTCATCGTATGCCACGTTTTGTGACTTTCTACACCATTCTGCGTCGTACTGATTCGTTGCAGCTCGCGTTTAGTCGCCACGACATACTACGAATCAGAACGGAAAGCGACGATCTGTGCAACGACGCGGTACGAGTCAAAACGAATTGCAACGGTGTGAAAATGACTTTTCGAATTCGCAAAGGCAATTTGTCACGATTGTGATATAATCGTGTTTGCGCGGCGACTGTTTTAAACAGTTTAAGACGGCGGTTTTCACGCAATGTTTGTTTTTGCCCCGCTTTCGCGTCTTTCTTTACGATGCGCAACGGTTTTCAGAACGAACAGGTACGATGTACAACGCTGCAGAACGACCTAAGCGATTTTCTCCACGAGTGCCAAATCGTTGCGAGTCGCCGTGAAAACCTTGAGTATGGGACCGGGGCTTTATATAGCTAATACGTTGCAATCGCTGTTATATTGTTTTGGGGGACGTGTTTTTATTAATATTGTATTTTAACTCTTAACACGCCATGAGGCTGCACGCACGCTATTGGTATAGTGCTTTATACAGGCAAGCACGCTATCGATTGACTGCTCTCTTCAAGCAAGAGAGCCATCGCCTTGCTGCTTTGTGCATGCATGCACGCTTTTGTGATATAGCACTTGAACGTGTCTCCAATTAAACCTGGCACAGGGGGGATTAGTGGCTAGCACAATGGGGATTAGCGGCGTGGCACTGGGCTGTATTCATTATGGCAGGATAGGAGTTAAGAGTGGGAAGGGAAGGGGCGTGGTTCTCCTTTGTAGTTACAGTTTACTTCACCTCAAATCGTCGTCAGAGATAATGAATTTAAATGGTTATACTGTTTGTTGGCATGTTTCACCCCTTTATTGGCGATATGTCATTTTGTTCCAACAGATTTATTCAAGTGCAACAATGGGATACATTTCGAAGAACTCAACGCGGTTTGCGACTTTACAGCCGACTGTATTGATGGATCAGATGAGACAAACTGTGGTACGTAGCATACTTTAAAGGGTTTCATTTTTAAAAAACTGATATTTAACAATTCGATATTGAAAACATAGCAAGCAATGAGACAATATAATGATACTTGTCATTATGTCCTGATTAATAAACCTTAGTATGCAATGAGCATGAGTAATGCATAATTTAAATCACAATTACTATTAAACCGCGATTATAACTGCTAAATTTTATTTGCATGTTGTCTTCATTATCAATACAATTCCCCCTGCAAAGGCATGCATAATAATAATAATATTAGGCATTTAGCTACGCTATTCATAGTAAACTATATCACAGCGCTTACAATATTATTACCCCGGTCAACGGATACACACTGCAATCAATCCTGCACATTAAGTGCACATTTTCCACTCCCTGGGGAGTATTCCAGCAAGTCGCCTATTAGGCGCGCACAGTGCTAAGGAAACACGTTCCCATCCTTCCGGGTACCCATTTATACACCTGGGTCGAGAGCAGCAATAGTGGATAAATTGTATTGCCGAAGGACAAACCCAATAATAAGAAAATAGCATAATAAGAAAACAAGTCATACTATCACTATAATAGTGTGTCTCAAAAAGAATGGTACAGTTAGACAATATTTTTTAAAGGTATGAAGGTAATTCGAAGGTAATTGGTGTCATATTACAGATATATATTCAGGCTTCCTAATCGCAGCATCCAGTGTGACTTGATCATTAATGGCTCGGTCAGATATCATCGGATATCGGAAACGTATGCCCAACGAATAGACAATTTGCGAAATTAAATTATCCGGTGATGAAAGTCCTCTCCATTGCTTCATGTACACAACATAGAACAACGTACAACACCGGACAAGGAACGGACAAGAAACGTATAGAACGGATGGAAAATTTAGCTCTCCGTTTGCGCAATCCGTTGATATGTGACCGGGCTATAAGCTCTGGCCGTAATATCATTAGTGAATAATTAGAAAGACTGGTTCCTCAGCACAGTCAATCCGACGGGCAACTGACGGATATAACTTGAAGGCGGAACGGACGCCATAATTAGGAAAACTTGTTTATTGTTTGCCTACATACTATTGATGTACCATTCTGACGATTGTCGTTGTATTTACTTTACAGGTTTTGAACTACATCTCTACGACGATGTGGTTCTTTCATCTAACAACTACCCGAACAACATCCCACCTGGTGCTTATGTCCTTTGGACATTCCAGTATGCACCTGGGGAGGACGCGGACAACGTTTACTACGGAATTTCGTTTGGAAGGATTGAATTCTACTACGGAGCTTTTCTTACGGTGGGAAGTGACTGGGGTCCGGATCGCACAGACATACGGACCGTGTCAGGATATTACTACGGCTTCCCGGAAAATCTGTTCTTTCCAGCTGGAAATCTGTTTGTTGAATTCAGATACGATTATAATGATGGGTATTATTACTACGATAGAACAAGGGGTTTTCAGCTTGAAATCTCTGTTTTCAACATATCAGGTAAGATAAAAACGAATTGTAGGCTACCAGTTCTTGTATTGACAAACATGTGACGAAATGAACGATATCATACATTATCATTCTAGCATAATAGTTCTCATTGCAAAAATATGTCAGATCATTGTAGTAAAGTCAACATTTGTTAATTGTGACTACACTATCTTTAAAACATATTGTGATGATATCTTACTATTTCATACATTACTTTGCTTGTTCGCGTTTTTATGAATTACATTGTTTGTTTTAATTTAATGTTTAGCACGTGCAATTCAGCTTGTTTGCTGCCATACGTGTTCAAAATAAATACCATGAATAATAATAATAATCATAATATGACGCGAAACTTGATCAAGTTCATTGAAGCAGAACCGCATTGCCAAAATCAAATGTTTATCGGTTGGTCAGGTACCTGTGTCCGCGTCAAATTCGTGAAGTCTTGGCGGCTGGTTAAATAATGAAAATTGGTACCCGAGCACCTTGTTCAAGAGTTTATTGGTAAAACTGGTTTCAATGACATGTTTGGATATGTCTCGCAAATGGACTGAAAACAAGTAGCTTGCCTAAAAAGAATAAGTGTTCTCCGATACGAATCCCTTTGGCGAATGATCGTCCCAAAACTAGCATTTCTTGTATGTCAGGGGCGCGTTTCATGAAAGGGTCTTATCTCTAGGACGTTCTAACTGTCATGTGACTACGACTGAATTACGTACATGTACGACAGCTGTCCTAAACTGTTGCAAGAATGGCTCCTAAATCGAAATTACGGACTATCGATATAGTAGCGGACGATTCCGTAGCCTTTGCCATGAACCTAATGTATAATCGGTAAAATGATTATCAGCATATGACCCTATTGCTGGTTTATTGGTGCCATAGAATGAAAAATTATATAAAACATAAACAGAACATATTACAACGTTCAGTTCTTATGTACAGCAATCGGGCAGCTGAAAGCGAACACAAAAGAAACATGAAATATCTTTGTCTGAAAAACCGCTGATGTTGCCGCCTTTGTCTATTTAAAGACACCATTAATTAGTATCTTCATCAAACAGACCATATTATGTACATGTAAACATATTAGATACATATATGTCACTTTAACGAACTTATTTGATCAGTTACACATCAATAAATAGTACATTTGCGTGAAAAGTAGAAGATCTGGCAAAATGAAGACATTTTACCTTTGAAATAAACAAGGAAAACTATTAATTGTCAAAAGAGTCTTTCTTCATCGAGACCATTCTATAAAGTATGGAAACTGCTTGTTAACGATTTATGTCCCGTTTCCGAAACTAATAGCATACAGCAGGGATACAAATTTATATTTTGTCTTGAAAGTTAATTTAATTTCAAAAATAGGGTACATGATTTTTTTTTCCCCATTCAGGGGAGGGGCTTGGCACCAGAAAGGCCTTAAATTTAATGAGGAGGCAAATGGTCCCTGAAAGGGAATTATGATTTATGAATTCAGTGGTAGCAACGGGGCCGATGTGTGAAAAGAAGAGTAGAGAGAGGTGATGACAAGGGTGAGAAGCAAACGTATATTACATGGGCGTCGATCCTTACGTAATACCGTTTGTTCCGCGGGGAAAATTGATTCAATTAACCATCCCCCCCCCCCCCCCCCCCCCCTGAAGAATATGTATTAATACAAGATCGACGCCAATGGTAAATTATGTAAATCAAATGAGTTAACAAATTAAAAAACATAAGATCGTAAAGTACGTATTGAGGGGCAAAATTTGTATATTACACCTCCCTCGTATTATTCATCCCCCTCCACATGCGGGCCATTGATAACTTATATTTGATCAAATATTCCAAAAGGAATCATATACGAAAACAAAAAAAGCTTTGTTTATTTGTCTCGTGTCACCTTCTGACTGATTGAAGTAACGCAAGCTTTCCATAAAACATGTTAACATTTGACCGATGATGGCGTTTGTTCCGATCACACATATCACAAAGTTAGGACAGCTGTCGTACATGTACGCAATTCAGTCGTAGTCACGTGACAGTTAGGACGTCCTAGAGATAAGACCCTTTCATGAAACGCGCCCCAGGTTACCAGTTTTGCTGTAACACCGGATATCAAAAATGTCTGTATACACAGACACCCTAGAAACGTGGGTTAAAGTTAGAGACCCGCGTACAAGTACCCTATTGTATAGGTAGTGATAATAATCTTAAACACATGTCAGAATAACACTCCTAGTTATAAAAAATAAAATATGTCGCATGTTGGTTTCTACCCAGAGCATTTCGAGTGCGACGAAGGAACAACATTCATCAAATCAACAACAGTTTGTGATCTATCAGTAGACTGCAGGGACGGATCAGATGAACTTGACTGTGGTAAGCTTCTAAGATGAATTAAGACTTATTCTTGATTGAGTAGTTATTGAAAACATGCCAGCTTGTAATAAAACAATGTTGAGATAAAGACGGCTCCGTCTTTAAAGTGATAGTTCAGTTTTGGTATAAAGGACGCTTCAAGAAATATATTTAGTTGTGAGGTAATGACAAACTATGTGTCGCATGTGAACAAGCATGTAATTGTCATGATAAAACAAACTTTATTTGTTCGAAACAAGTTCAGAAAGGGCTGAAATATCCATGATTATATACGTTTGGAATAAATGTGGGATCCCTCATTATTCAGCAATTTAAGAAAATATATAAAAAATGCCTACACTTTCTGAACAATTTACTAAATAGTTTGTTTAAATAAATGATCTTTCTATTGAATCGTTATTTTATGAAAAATGGTTGAAATCAATTTGTTTTGAGAGAGAGCCCTTTTGTGTTTTAATCGCAGCTTTTTTTCATGATAACATCATTTTAAACTAGGCCGTTTGTAATGTATTTTACCTTTCGGGCATGTGGAATTATAACTAAAAGTGGGTAATGTTGTGGTGCAAGTTTTGGTTACTAACATTTAGTTTGACCAATACTATACTATCCCTTTAAGGTGCATTTACAATCATTACATTGATTTTAGGACGGTATTTACGCAACTGCAGGCATTACAAATAACCAATAACTGCTTAAAATTATTATGACTGATAATTATTACAAATCCGGTTAAAATTTCGATCGCATTAGGCACTTATCCTTATTTTGATTTCCCAAACATCATAATGATGTTACTGCTAAAATATCAACTTTCGAATAAGTCTGGCACATTTAAAAGAAAGATATAATTTGTTATGTAATACATTGGGATCGAATAACCTTGATTAGTTATCCGCGCTCGGATTTAAAAACTGGGTCTCGTACCTCGTCGTTGCTATGCTTTTCATACATTCACGTTCCCCTTGTTTCTGGATTTAGATTCCGTGCTCACTCTCGATGCAGAGATCCAACTCTCTTCTCAGAACTACCCGCATAGCTACCCACCTGATGCTTATGTGCTATGGACTTTCCAGTATGCGAGCAGACAAGTCAATACCAATCTCTTCTACCGCATTGTATTCGGATATATTAGAATCTCCGATGGTGATGTTCTCACGGTTGGAACGGGTTGGGATCTTTCTAATTCCAGTACTCATCTTGTCTTCCAAGGCCGCATTTACTCGCATCCGAGAGAGAGATACTTCACGGTCGGAAAGATGTTTTTCCAATTTGCATCCGACTCTAGTTCTGAACATTATGGATTCCGGATCAACATGAATATAGTTAACAAAACAGTTGAAGGTACAGTATTACTTTGAGTCTACATGTCATGTCCTTTAACATATTAATGTGATCCAATAATTTTGTCTTAAACTGACGAAAGGTTTTTCTGCATCAATTTTAATAAGGTAACTTCTGCCAAATATTTAAGCTATCATTTCGCATAATATATCCATATTGTGTAATCACGTTACTTGACTAGCGAACTGGGTAGGTGTATATGCAGTGGTAAGTGAGATATCGATCGGTTGCTTTCTACACTCGCGCTGCACCTTGAACTTGTCATGTACATGCATTTATTGTGTTTTAATTTGCATTAGAACAGCTTTGTAATGGATATTATATTATGGATAAGATAGATAGATAGATAGATAGATAGATAGATAATGTTTTTGTTTTTTTATATTCATAATTGCTTTTCGTAGACCGAGGGCTTACTTGTATGCAATTTTACAATCAAATAAAACATACAAAGCGTAAGATTCCATTACAAAATTCAACTACACAATATAAACAAAGTACATTCCAATTATAGAGGCAAATAACTAATACGAGCACAATTACATTTTTTCCAATAAACAATAAGAAGCTTACAATATGAATTGGCATACACCATGATAATCGCTAGTATCCGAATTTAATAATCTGTCGCAAGCAAGCATGCACACCTGGAATACATTTTATCGCTCCGAATCATTCACAACTCGCTAATACGCACGACCATAAATACGCGAATACACATAAACCGATAGATAACCAGGCACTCATACGGACGGTCACACACTTTTTTTTAAAAGTGGTTTTCATTCCTCCAAATTAAAACATTTACAATTGAATATACATAAACAAAAAATTTCAAATGTGAACATCTTAAACAGAGAATAGAACGAATTACAATTATAATGAAAGAAAGTATAAATAATTACCTGACATAAAACAATTACAAATCTTACATCAGATAATTATGAACTACAAACAAATGATAATTGGAGGTTTTTAAGCTATGATAAAAAGAAAAAACAAACACCCTCTACCCCCTACCTCCCACCCCCCTCCCTCCCCACCACCCCCCCCCCCCCCTGCACACTCACTCGCTCACACCTGGTCGGTAATCTGCTCAGATTCCTTTATAAAAATTTTTTTTTACAAATACATAGTTATCAATACATTTGAATGTGACAAGCTCACGGGAGAAATATCGTATATAAAGGTTTTATTCTAAACTGCCTTACAAATTGAATCTTATTATAATTTAACTGTTTCCCATTTTTGTAAGTGTAGCCCTAATTTCCCCATTTTAATTGCTATTTTCTCTTCTTGATCCTTATAATCTAATAAGAGTTTCTGTATTTTATCAATGGTTGGTAGTACACCCTCTTTTCTACATACAAATAAAATATATTTTACCATAAAAATTATATTGTTACAAATTTTAACTCTATTTGAATTACCCGGCAGTCCAACAAATATATCTCGCTAATTTAAGTCCTTCAATTCATCTAACTCATAACGTTGTATCAACGCTTGCCATATCAATTTTACATTTAAACAAAACAAAAATATATGTGAATATGTTTTCCTTTCCTGTTTACAGTACGAACATAAATTATCTTCAACAAATCCAAATCTAAACTAGATTTTGAATTCGTCACTTTTGACGAATTAAGGTTATATGTATCGATTTCTTATGATAAAAGCATGATTCCAAAAATAACTACTCAATCAACATATAAATAATAAATATTATTACATCCCCCCGCAAAAAAAAGAAAAAAGAAGAAAGAAAACAAGTAAAAAAAAATATTGCCTTGGATTCGAACCCACGACAATTAGGCAGACTTAAGATCTAAAGTGACAGATTCGTACCACGACCCAGCCCTTGTTCACTTGACAGAGATAAACAAATGATGGAATATGAGTAAAAGATTGCACTCTGCATTTGCCAATACAAGATATAATGTTGATGCGTGGCAGACTTATCATAATTGTATAAATTCGCAATTTCAACTTTAACGCTCAATATGATGACCTTATAACATTTACTTGGCATAAATGAGGAATGAATTCGTTTCTACAACTCATAATCTATCCGAATATTAAAATAAAATTGGGTGTTTGTGGACTTTTAAAAAAGTTATGGCCAAATAAAAAAAATGATGTTTTTACCATATTTTGCGTGCGCGCGTAATTTTAACTTTGACGCGCGCGTACTCCGTTATTATGAGTCAAGAATGGCTCAAAATGATAGGGTGCATTAAGGAATGTGTAAGGATTGCAAAACATGTGAAAAAAAGAAATTTTCCTGTTCATTTGCGTTACGCGCGCAAATACGCGCGCGCCGACGCGCACGCGCGGAAATTTTTGAAACGCTTAAAATTGTCTGAAACATATAGTAAATTACTCGGGTTAGGGTTTTGAGCATTTAAAAAAAAAATTGTAATTGACGGACGCATACGCGCGCGTCTCCGAGTGTAATTGCATGCGCATGAGCTTAAAAGATGAACATTGACCTGATAAATATTGATGCGAAATTTGAATTGAAATTGATATTTCATGACTGCGATATGATGATTATTACAATTTGACAAAATGGCGTCTTGATGACGTCATAGTGATGTGACGTCACTGAAAAGCTTCGCAGTTCTAAGTTAGATCGTGATCTATCATCATGACAATTGATTCATGCGATCTTGAGATATGCGACGGACAAAATCGGAAGAATAATAATAATAATACAAATTCGAACGAAATCAATAGGTTATACGTATGATATACGTATAACCTAATAAATGTTCTTTAGTATAAATTGCCCCATGCAGTAACTTAAATTGAAACTCTCTCTGCCTCCCTATCATTAATGTTATTCGTGGTCTAAAAAAACATTCACTTAGTTCTTTATCTGTATAATTATAATTATTTTGTCCATCCCTTATTTGTAAATCATATGACTTTTGCAATTTTTGAATAAAATAATCAATTATATTTTTCTTGATGGTACATCCTTAAAGGGAGAGATCCACTTTTGCAAGCCAAAATTCAAAAGTTGCGAGGTTATTGTCTTATATGAAAGGAAATGTCATTTAATAGCATGCCTGAACAAATTAGGGCTTGAAATCTCTTTTTCGTGGAGTTATAGACCTAAAACTGAATAAACTGAGGGACGTCGGTTAATTAGGTACATACGTATTTTCGGCCGGTGAGTAAGTTCGTACATAGATTTCACGGAGTGCCAGATCGGTATGCATGACCCCTACGTGACCCGCGCTAGCTACGTGACTCGCGCATAAGTACTAATGTGTGAGCGTTTACCAAGCAAAATACCAAAACATCGCTTAAACTGACTACATGTAATTATATATTCTTTCTTTTTGAGATCTTTTTCCGTGACATACGTTAACAAATGTCGGCTTCACAATACCTTTACGAGAATTAGTACTATATTGTTGTAATATTATGCTAAATCTGTTGAACTCCTTTATTGACCGATATATAGTTTAAATGGAGGGACGCATTCGTTTTTCATTCGTAGAATCCAAATTAGAGGGCTGTTCGC
Organism: Echinarachnius parma; assembly: GCA_037951105.1. Lineage (NCBI taxonomy): Eukaryota > Metazoa > Echinodermata > Echinoidea > Clypeasteroida > Echinarachniidae > Echinarachnius > Echinarachnius parma. The sequence continues at coordinate 37,340 of JBAMJV010014366.1, forward strand.
TCTGATTTTTTTTTTACGTGTTACATTGATCCCCATCCGTCAACTGAAAGCTGTTCAGACGTTTTGTAAAAGTGGACCTGTCCCTTTAAAGCTTAATATTTTTTCCAAAATATGTAAGTTTATATTATAATTAATTAAGTCTACCTCACAATATTGTATCAAACCTAACTCATTTTTCCAATCTCTCGGAATCGCATGATATATATCAATTATTGTAAGCAAATTCTCACCTGTCATACCATGGTTCAAAAAATATGCAGCGGGTTTAACATGTCCATTATCAATAATATGATTCAACATAACGATCCCTTGTTCTAATAACTCTTTATCAAATACAGTCTTATTCTTTATATATATGTTCCTATTATTAAAAATAATTGGATTCATGCAACCATTAAAATGCCCTAAATTATTAATCTCTTGCCAAGCTTTCAACATTTCCAAATAATAAGGTGGAATCTTTAACATGAACTTCATCTTTTTAATTTCATAATCACATTAAAACAATTAGCCTCCCTCCCACTGAGCTTAAGCTATAGTCAAAAAATAACTTCCATCCCAAATTTCTTTCTCCATATAAAAGTCGTTTTACCCACATTATACGCTGCGTTCTAACAAATATTTCAAATCAATCATTTTAACTCCACCATGATTATAATTCTGATACATAATTTTTCTTTTTATACGATCTTTCCCTCCCCATATAAATTCAAATGATATTTTCTCCACTTCTATATCAACCAATAAAGGGACAACACGGAGGGATGAAACATAATTTAACTTTGTTAATGCATACGTTTTCAATAAATGTATTTTACCCATGATAGTAAAATCCCGCTGTTTCCACTAACCTAAAAGTTTTTTATTTTACTTAATATTTCTTTATAATTTAAATCATCTTTTAATCTAAAATCGACTGAAAAATTAACACCTACAATTTTTACTACCCTAACAAATTCTCCAAATAAAGGCCAATCTGTTTTTCCAGTTTCCTCACCCATATACATAAAATGTGTCTTTTCCTTATTCACCTTTAAACCACTAACTTTTTCAAATTCTTCAAATATATATTGCAACCTTCTTATTGAGTCTATGTCTTACAAAAAAATTGTCATATCATCTGCATACAATACTTGTCTTATTTCATGTTCCCCAAAATGTTTCCCTTTAATTATTTTGTCCCTCCTTATTTCATGTGCTAATAATTCTATTGCAACCAAAAACAGATAGGGCGACAAAGGATTACCTTGTCTGACCCACCTTTCTATATTAAAATAACCAGTGGAATACCCCCCATTCATAATACAACTGCTTATTCCATTATATAATATCTTCACCCAAGAACAAAACGAATCACCACAACCAAACAATTGTAACACTTTCAATAAATATTGATGGGATACCGAATCAAAAGCTTTTTCAAAATCTACCGCAATCAAAAACCGCTGTCCTTGCTCCAAGAAATGCCGAGAATAAAATAATATATCCTCTATTAATCGAACCGCTTCCCCAATATTCCTATCTTTTATATATCCCAGCTGATCATAATGAATTATTTCAGTTAAAACCTTTTTCATCCTAGTTGCTAAAACCTTCGATAATATTTTATAGTCTACATTTAACAGCGTAATGGGTCTATAATTTGTAATATGCATCGCATCTTTTCCCTCTTTCTCTATCAATATAATTGTCCCTTGTTTTTGAGATACCGTTAATTCTCCCCTTACATATGTTTCATTCAATACTTCTACCAACAAATCCCCTAATATTGGCCAAAATGTATAATAAAATTCCACTAAAAAACATCATTTCCAGGATATTTATTCCATTTCATTTCTTTCAAAACCTTAAAACATTCATCTTTTGTCATTTTACCTTCACATAATTCTCTATTCTTTTCACTTAATTTTAAAATATCATGACAAAATAAACCATTATTTTGATCTCTATCATTCCTCAAAGAATATAATTGTTCATAAAATATCTTTATCTCTTTTAAAATATCATTTTTATCCCTAATAATTTCTCCACTTTCCTTATACAATTCTCTTATGACACTTTTCCTCTTGTTTACTTTCATCAATTGTTCAAAATACTGAGTATTATTCTCACCTTCTTCAAACCAAGCTGCTCTAGAACGAACTCTAATACCCTGTCGAGAAAAATCGTACAATTTATTCAACTGATCTTTTTTCAACTTAATACTATCAATAATAAACCTAGATGACCCTACAACTAACTGATTTTCTAAATCCTTAATTTCAGTTTCCAACGTCTCTCTTTCAAATTTCCTTAATTTTGCCTTTTCGCGTGAGTATTTCATAGCGTATTCCCTTATTTTCATTTTCAAAAAATCCCAAAAAACTAATTTATTCAAAACCCTAGGTAACCATTCATTTTTCAATTCCTGTATTTTATCATTCATCCCATCAACAAAGTTGTTATCCATACATAAATTATTATTACATTCCAATACGATTTTCCCAAAACAAACTTATCTACTAAATTTTGAAATTGCAATCTAATGCCCGAATGATCCGGTGCTATCGATACCAAAATTTCACACTTCTTCACTAATTTTTCTAAACTACACGATATAAACCAATAATCTAAACGACTTTGGACTAAAGGCGACCTTTGCCTAAAAGTAAACTGTCGAGCATTAAGATTCCCCTTCCTCCATATATCTTCTAAATCATATTTATTCAAAAATCCTTTCAATACATCAATAAACCTAGATTTAGATACAGTATTTAGACCTTCATAATCCATGCCCCCCTCCATTAAAGTGTTAAAATCTCCCCCTAATATTACTGAATAGTCCTTATCAAAAACTTCACAAATGCTTTTATCTAGCTTATTCAAAAAATCAACCTGTAATTGTACTTTATCTCTTGTAGGGAAATACACATTTCCCAACAAAAATTTAACCCCTTGTAATTCCCCTTTAAATAAAATATATCTCCCTTCTTCATCTATTACAACTGCATCCCGTTTAAAACTTAAATGGGGAGAAAATAAAATAAGAACACCTCTACTGTGGTTTGACCCGTGACTAAAGAACATTTGCCCGCCCCATTCCCTTTTCCACTGTTCTTCTACTTCTATAGTACTATATGTTTCCTGTAAAAAAGAAATGTCACTTCCTTTACTTTTACACCATTCCAAAATTTGTGTTCTTTTAACCTTATCCCGTAACCCTCTAACATTTAAAGTAATCCAAGAAAAATTTGACATTATAATTCCATAAAAGAGATCCTACATATTACTACTCTAATTAAAGTAAGCTTTATATAAAGCCAAATACTAATTCTATTTCGCCCGTGAGCTCGTCTACATAATATCAACATTGCCTCAAAGCAAAAACCAATCAAAAAAAAAAAAAACCTCTCCCTGAATGTGAGCAGACACCAAAACCCAAACATCCCTTACTATACCCAACTAACTTTGTACTACAATCCTGAAATAAACGCAAATAATATGATGTGCGAGGGAGACAAACACACGCAAAACACCCATCGACCATTTTCATGTAATACAGGACAAATAATAAAAGGCTCTCCCGTCAACAATTCATGTATATATATTCCACAGCAAAACAAAAATTAAAGTACCTGAGCGAAGGTTTAAACATGCTTGTAACCTAAATAATTTTGGCATCATTGCAAAGGAAATGTTACATTCTTCCTAATAATTCATATATATTTGTCAAAAATTGTCAAAGAATTGATTAATCCGCTATTTAAAGTGATGAAATTTCGACCCGTTTTTTCGCCCTTCGTCAGTCCGCTGTGTGCGGGTACGATTAATGACGTAACATGTGTGAAGAGCGCATGAGAGCACTCCCAAGCCCGTCGGCTTTGTGTATACTGTAGGGTGTATGTGTATACCACCCGAACGCTAAGTATTGTCATCACAATGTCTGATCTTGAGGAGGAACTACTACTAAATGTAGACATCACAGTTGATGTAAACAGCTCCACAAAATATAATGTCATTGGTATAGTGATAGTGATGATGATGATTATTATTATTAGTATTAGTATTATGATGATGATGATTATGATGGGGATGTAGGAGAGATAGAAGGAAGAGGATGAGTCGGAAAATACCATGAATTCATTCTTCAGTATAAAGTCACTAAAAATACTTCTACTACTAGTAATATTTACCTGCGAATATTAATTACATATACACCGTTATTTGAACTGCATGACATCATAACATGCAAAGGTATGCTCAAGATTCACCGTCATGTCTATATATACTCCTTAAAAAAAGAAACTGGACACTTGTACAAGTTGAAATATTTCATATTAATGTACGATAAAGACTAAAGTGTACATGACCATATATCAAATTAAAGGGAATTAATTCCTCTACAGGCAGAATATAAATTAAAGGTGTAATCGTTCATGCATGAAATGCCATGGTCAATTAACACTAGCAAGGTCTGTTTTCAAAAATAGCAAAACAATGGAGGACCACACCATTCGACTGAATTGATAGTAAGCGTTTCACTTAAAACAAGATGAGCGGGGCAAGTAAATTATGACATTATTCAACTTTATTGTTATGAACAAACTCTGGAAATACAAATTTGTCAATAAAACAGGGCCAGGTTATGAGAGCATTATCATACTGGTCTGTATTACAGGCATGAAGCTTGTCTATTTAATGTGTCCCCTGCAATTTTAACCATAGTTACCTAGAGAAATGTCATGTAAAAGACTGCCCAAATGTTTGACTAAGGGTGACTTCAGGTTTTCGTTTGACTTTGCCCCATATTCGGGTGTCATGCGCATTCCATGATAACATATTCATGGCAAATGTCATATCAGTTTAAAGTGGGGAATACAAGCCTTCCAATTATACCAAACTCATGAACGGTAATAAAATAACATGAGAGATATGAATTGCAGAACTTCTTGTGAGGGTTTTAATACACAGTTGTATACGCCTCGCTCTACGCTCTAGGCGGAGGACTCGCACGTGTGACGTCATTATTCCGTACTCGGTAATTCCCGTTTCAAGCCATATAGAAGTTCTGAGAAGGGTCTTGGAAACACGCTTCTTATCGCGTTTCATTGATATTTCAAAACTTAAGAGCAGATGATTTGTGTTCTGGTTGGTATAAGCTTCCCGTACATGTATAATTTTTCTATTTTGTGATATTTCTTCGCTCAGCTACTTTAAACATAAAAAATTCCCCCCTTCACCTTTGGCCGAAAACCAAATAAACAATGGATATACAAATAAAAAATGTCCGCACTTAAAGAAACTACACATATCTGCCCTACAATATTGTCCCATCACCCCAGAACAAACAACTTTGTTCAAATTTCAAAATTCCTGTGCTCACACTTGACTGGGTTATCCAAAAGGAAATTACCCGTCAACCCATAAATTAAATGCGCGTGATTCCAAGACCAGATTGAACGCATCAACACAATACCTTCATCATAGCGTCAGAATACCGGTCACACTGTTACATAATAAACATAAAAGAATGTATAATGCTATGTTTTGCACGAAGGTCGATACCACATGAGGGGATTCAAAGGTTCAATAAATACAAAAAATAACCATTCATCGCCACCAAGTTTTACAAAGGCCCAAACAAATTGAATCAAAACGTTGTCGCCATGGCATCAAAATAAATGCCACCTAATGTACAACTTCAAAAGAAGTTAAAACCCTTTGAATGCGTAAGAGACTAGGAGTCAATGAATAGTCATTGGGTCATAACATATTAAACCCCTGAACCCTCAACCTCATTTTGTGTGAAAACAAAACGCAAATACCGACATTCCTGTGCTCAACCTTGACTGGGTTTCCAAAATACAATATTGTATAAGTACCCGGTCAAACACAGAATGCGCGATTTTAAAACCAGTTTGAGGCGGATTAACATACTGCCTTCACCATAGCTTCAGAATCTAGGTCACCCTATTACATAATAAACATAGAAGGATTTATAATGCTATGTTTTGCAAGAAGGTCGATACATACCACATGAGGAGATTAAAAGGTTCAATAAATACAAACAATAACCATTCATCGCTACCAAGTTTTACAAAGGCCCAAACTAATTGAATAAAAAACAGCGTGTTGTCGCCATGGGATCAAAATAAATGCCACCTAATGTACAACTTCAAAAGAAGTTGAAACACTTTGAATGCGTAGGAGACTATGAATCAATGAATAGTCGTTGGGTCATTATATACATTCTAAACCCCTGATCCCTCAACCTAATTTTGTATAAAAACAAAACAGAAATTCCTGTGCTCAACCTTGACTGGGTTTTCAAAAATACAATATTCATTCCTAACCGTCAAACACAGAGTGCGCGATTCTAAAAACAATTTGAGGCGAATTAACATTAAGAATCTAGCTCACCCTATTACATATTAAACATAATATGATTCCAAATGCTATGTTTTGCACGAAGGTCATTAATCGTATCACATGGGGACGTTCAAAGGTTCAATAGAAACAATCAAAATACTTTAACCCAACACAACGATTCATCAATACCCAGTTTCACAGACCAAAACAATTTGAATCGAAACAGCGTGTTGTCGCCATGGCATCACCTTAAATGCCGCCTAATGTACACCTTCAAAAACAAATTTAAATTGCATTGAAGGTGTAAGAATCAATGTATAGTCGTTGAGTCATCATGCAGATATTTTACCCCAGATCACTCAGCCTGATTTTGTCTATATAAAAAGAACACACAACCAGAAATTCATGTGCTCAACCTTGACTGGATTTCCAAAAGTACAACACTGCATAATTACCCAGTCACACACACAATGCGTGATTCTAGAACCAATGTAAGACGGATTAACACACCGCCTTCACCATAGCTTCAAAATAGAGATCACCTTTAAAGTCCAAATCCACGAAAATTACTTGGAGCTTCCTCGTTTCTCTTCTACCGTGTTGTTTAGCTTATGGTAAGAGAAGAATAAAATAGGGTTTGATTTTTTCAAATGTCCCTTTAGTATGAAGATAATTATCATTGAAAATCATTATTTCTAAAGCGTTAATCAACGCAATTGAAAAAAAGTACAATTGTCTTAGCTGAGAACGTCCGCATGCAGCACCCGTGAGAACATTCCGGAGATTGAACTTTGAGCCGAGCGAGTTCAAATTCCATGAATTATGTACTACGTGTGTAAAAATACACGGGTGCGAATATCTCAAACGGATCATTCATTACTGCGACAAAAGTATGGCAGACCATCAGTATTCGGTGATAAAATATGAACTCAATATTCGTTTTTTTCACTAGGTAAACAGTGTTCGTTTTCTTTCAAACTTTCACAAATCTTTCAATTGTATTTTACAATGATATTGATATAGGATTGAAGACTCAAATGTCATTTTGTGCAATATCTGACACTTTACAGGTATCACTTTAATTACATGATAAACACAAAATAATTCCAAACGCTATGTTCTGCACGAAAATTAAAAAAAAAAAAAAAAAAAATACCCATGAGCAGATTTATAGAAATCTCCTCAACAGTCAAAACAGTTACCATAACAATTTACTAATACCCAGCTTCACACATTGATTTATTTGCGTAATTCTAAATCCCAATCAAAATTAATTATTGTCGCGATGGCGACATCATAAAACGTTTATGTCCCTCTCAACTGCATATGTATCACATATCTTTTTTTTTTTTTTTTTTAGAAAAGAAAAGAGAGAGAACTAAATGTATAATTATGAAATTTTAACAAAACTCGTATCCATGCGATTGGCCGCCAATATATAAGGCAATACTTCAAAATGAGATTACATTTTCAAACAATTGGCCAACAAAATAACAATAATTTAATCTATATTCTTTTTTAGAAAAGAAAAGAGAGAGAACTAAATGTATAATTATGAAATTTTAACAAAACTCGTATCCATGCGATTGGCCGCCAATATAAACCCCTCAAAAAAAGTTCGGAAACTCAAGTTTCATCGATCATATCTCTTGTATTTTTTAATAAGAATACTCGAAATTGGTGTCACAATAAAGCCTCATTATATACCTTTCAAACGATGCATTATGCGTAGTGATTATGCAATTGGGGCGATTGCAGTAGCCCAGAGAATAGGGGGAGGCAGGAAGTGAAATCTCGCAAAATGGCCCTAATGCATTCAATTTACGAGTGCAAGACTGTGTTGACCAGTTTTCTAAAGGTTAACATTCTATTGAATGCTGCCACCCTTTCCATTCATCAAAATTGTTGAATTTGATACCATTTTAATGGAAATTATCTCTTCCTTACGATGGCATATTAATCGTAAGGATTATGCTAATGGGGTGTGTGCAGCGAACCGGAATATGGAGATGGGTCGAGTGTGAAATCAGACAAAAAGATATGGAGTTGACAAAAAATCAGAGCGTTGCATTTTGTTCGAGCTTTTGGGAGGATTTTTTAGCATTTCAAATAAAATATTCATGATTTAAATTGATATCAACGGAAAGCCCAACAACTCTTCTGTATGAAAATGTGACATTTATAATGATTTTTGTAAAGGGCGGCTGCAGGGAGATGAATGTGGGGGAGCCTCAAAAGTGACCCATTTCAAAACGCTCCGATTTGGTGTCGGTATCTGTATACCATTGTGTAGAGGATGTAATGCGACTTGAATGAGTTGGCCATGAATGAGAGGAATTCAATTGAAAACGCATGAATAGTGCCTTGAAATCAGAGCGTTTCAAAATGGGTCACTTTTGAGGCTCCCTCCCATTCATCTCCCTGCAGCCGCCCTTTACAAAAATCATTATAAATTTCACATTTTCATACAGAAGAGTTGTTGGGCTTTCCGTTGATATCATATTTGATCATTAATATTTTATTTGAAATGCTAAAAAATCCTCCCAAAAGCTCGAACAAAATGCAACGCTCTGATTTTTTGTCAACTCCATATCTTTTTGTCTGATTTCACACTCGACCCATCTCCATATTCCGGTTCGCTGCACACACCCCATTTGCATAATCCTTACGATTAATATGCCATCGTAATGAAGAGATAATTTCCATTAAAATGGTATCCAATTCAACAATTTTGATGAATGGAAAGGGTGGCAGTATTCAATAGAATGTTAACCTTTAGAAAACTGATCAACACAGTCATGCACTCGTAAATTGAATGCATTGGGGCCATTTTGCGAGATTTCACTTCCTGCCTCCCCCTATTCTCTGGGCTACTGCAATCGCCCCAATTGCATAATCACTACACATAATGCACCGTTTGAAAGGTATATAATGAGGCTTTATTGTGACACCGATTTCGAGTATTCTTGTTAAAAAATACGAGAGATATGATCGATCAAACTTGAGTTTCCGAACTTTTTTTGAGGGGTTTATAAGGCAATACTTCAAAATGAGATTATATTTTCAAACAATTGGCCACCAAAATAACAATAATTTAACCTATATTCTCTCTCTTTCTTTCCTTCATTTTCCCTTAAAGGCTTAAAGGATGTAATCTTTACCTCATCCTCTCTTTCTTTCTTTCTTTTTTTTTGTCCTTGTTTTTCATTACAATAATGAGTTAAAGTGGTATAATAACCTTTCATACAAATTATACTAAACTGCGGCAGTTTCCATCAAATTATACGACATAAAACATTTATATCCCCTCTCAGTCTTAATTGCATACATAGTATTCTTGAAAATAAAGAAAACTACAAATTAATCAACTTCATAAATTTAACAAAACACGCATCTGTTCGATTGGCAGCCAAAAAAACCACACACTACTTCAAAATGTGTTTCCATTTTCAAAGAGCTAAAAATCAGGAAATTCATACATCACCCCATCCTTTATATTGGTCCTTCTATATTATAAGCTACTGCAAATATTAAGTATATCGCAATACAGACTTATCTTTCTCTTTTTGGCCCACGAATTTCACACTTTGCCAAACAGTTTCGTCTCCCTACCATAATTACCAAAATTACATCATACACTCACATAAAACTAAGCTTGGTTTGTTTTCCTTTACAAACTAGCTATATAATATAAGTTCATGTTAGAATAGCGTTAATAAGAAAAAACAACATACCATAATCTGTTCACATCTCTGCCGTCGGTCTCTTCTTGATGCAATCAAATGAGTAATTTCTTCTTGTTCTTGCGTTTTCATGTTTATTCTTTTCTTCCACACCTGCAGTTTTTTTTAAATTCTTATTACTGTATTTTTTTTTTGGTGTTTTCTTCTTTTCTTTTTTGGGGGTCCTCTCGCTTCCTTCGACATTATCCTCCATCTAAAGTCTTATTTCACACACACACACACACACACACACACACACACACACACACATACATACACACATACACACACACAAACACACACACACACACAAATATATATATAATACACACACACATATATATCTACACACACACGCACACGTACACACACATTCGCAGACTTTTTTTTTAATGATTTTTATTTCTCCAAATTAAAGGGGTAGTTTAGTTTTGGTAGAGAGGGCGCTGCACATCACAATTCTTTTGTGAGGTAATGAAAAACTGAGTGTCGAATTTGAGAGAACATGCAATTTTAATGGCAGAATAAACTTTATTTGGTGAAAATCGACCCAGAAACGGCTGAAATATCAATAAATATATCTGATCTTATAATTATTTGGGGCCCAAATAATTAGATGATTTTTTCAAACAATTAAAAAAATGCTTGCACTTTTTCAAAAATTTTCAAAAGCGTTTTTAAAATAGTTATTGATGATCTCTCTATGTAATCATTATTTCAATAAAACATCACATGCATAATTTTGTATGAAACCAATGCCTTTTTAGAAAGCGCCCTCTTGTGTTTTAATGGCTCTTTTTGAATGATAACGGACTTTTTACTTAGTCGTTTGTAATTTTGTATACCTTTCGAGCATGGTGGAGTTATAACTATTAGTTTATACTGTTACTGTCCAGGTTTGGTTACTAAAGTTCAGCCTTACCAAAACTGTACTACCCCTTTAACATAACATTTACAATTGAATAACATTTCAAATAGTAAAAGTTTACATCTCAAGTGTACAAATCAAGTGTAATTCACAAAAATTAAGCACAATGGAGATTTAACAAAAGATTTTAAAAAAGGAAGACATGCTACTTCTCCCACCACACCCCCCCCCTTCCCCACCCCCTGCACACTCACCCCCCCCCCCCCCCCGGAAATCTTCTAACATTCAATAAAAAAAAAAATAATAATAATAATAATGTTTACAAAATACATATTTAAATCAATACATTTCAATACTCCCGAAACGCATCGCCGCTCCTGCATCAAACAGTATCGGCACCTGTTCGCCATTTATTTCTTCTTAAAGAACAGTCCATCAATCTAAAATCAAACAAAACTTATAGTAGGAAGTTGAGGAGAGGAAGAAAATTAACGTTCCATGTGCTTCCAGGGAAAATAAATAAAATAACACTTCCACATTCAAGGCAAAACTTTATTTAGCTCGTCCCACTTCTGCAAATGGACGCCTAATTTACCTTTTCCTTTTCTCTATAATCAACAATCGATTTTACTGTACATTCTAAAGATGGTATTATTCCTTGTGACCTTGCAGAGAAAATAATACGTTTCAATAACAAAATTATAGAATTGCACACATTTATCCTTGAGGATTTCCCTGACAGCCCGAGAAATATCTCAACCCATGACCTCAAATCAATTTCAAGTAAATGTAAATGCCCTACTACTTCTTCCCAATACTTATGAACTATTTGACAATTTAAATATAAGTTTTTCATATGTTTCAACCTGCTGCTTACAAAAAGAGCATACATTATCTAATATAAAACCAAACTTAAATAGATTCTCATTTGTATACACCGCCCCATGTATTAATTTAAATTGGAATTCCCGCAATTTACTACAAAGGATGGAGCTTTTAACTCTCAAAAATATATCAGTCAATTCCGTAGCAATAAAATTAAAATGAGTATGCCCGTCCCTTACCTGTAAAACATAATCACTCTGCAGTTGCTTAACAAAATACTCATAAACTTTCCTTGATTTCAAATCAAACAAAGATTCAAAATTCTCTACCAATTTTAAAGCAATATCATATTTAGAGATATCTATATCAATACAGTTTCCCTCCTTATATTTATCTGACATTACTAAACATATGTCATATATTTTTAACAAACCTTTTCCTTTAATTCCCATATTCCAAAAATGACCATTAGGTTTCATATGCCCATTTACCATAATATCACTTACCATACATATTCCCTTTTTAAACAGTTCTTCATCATAAATCATTTTATTTCTTATACATATATCTATATTATTGTATATAATAGGATTACATTTTTCTTCATCAAATCTGCATTTCTTCATTTTTTGCCAAACTTTTAAAATTTCAACATAAAATGGCGGTATATTCTTCAAATCCATTTTACTAGTATCATAATTACATAAAAATAAACCGTCCCCCCATTTTTAAACAACAACAATTAAAAAACACATACACTCGTTCACACATAAACATACACGCATACAATCACACACATACATACGCACATTCACTAATGAGGCAGTCACACCACCTTCGATCAGCTGCGATTTAGCTGCCATGAGCTAAAAAAATCACATGAAAGGCGGATAGGGTGGTAAATACTGGGTGGTAAATACATCTTTTGGCACTTCTTATTATTACAAATTCAAAAGGTATTGCGTGGGTTTGTATTGGTATTGACAAAATAGATGAAGATTGCATATGTTTTTGTTAGGTGTGGTCCAGTTGCACAATTTACATTAATGTTCATGTAATTAATTTCAAAAAGTAGATTGCAAACAATAGGAAAAAACCTTCTGTACAAATTTAGGACTACAATATAGTCTCACATCACTCACATACGCTCTCGATCATTGACTTGCATACTGTGCAAATCAAAGGGAAAATAAGAACACATGTGCTACAACTAAACCGAACACAAAAAGTAACTACCCCCTAAACAACTGCACTTAATTTCATAACCGATAACTGTTTCAAGATACCCTCTTACCACAATATTGGTACAGTTATTATGTACATTGTATGTGAAAATCAGAGATTTTCATTACTTTATGGCTGAATGAGCACAGATTAAAGACAAAATGGCCCTATTCAAAAGTCACAAGACATTGCGCGTGCCTGTACATTGTTGTGAATCAGCACATGTGACTGAATGCATCGATTATGGTTTATGGAACTATGCTGATTGATATTCCATTCATATGGATTTTTTAATGGCACATGTGGTAAAATACATAAATTGCAATTGTAAAGCAGTGCATTTTTAAATTTTCCAATACTCAATAAACTGTAATGATGATAATACTTTTGCGAATTTTTAAATATGACAATTTTCTCTTTAATGTGTGCTCACTCAACCATGAATAAATGGTTACCTCTTATATTTACACATTGTATTCCTAGCTACCATATGGATATTTTGGCAAGACGAAATCTTGATACGACTCATGGTTTTGAAATTATGAGCAATTGTTTAGGGGGGTAGTTACTTTTTGTGTTCGGTTTATATAAATATTTTTGTGTTTTATGTTTCATTTCTCATACTTTTATATGAAATTCGACCCATTTATATTAATTTATTAAAATGATTGTTTTGTTTCCATAAACGATTCCATTTTAGCTGCCCACCTTTGTGACTTCGCTCGAACTGTTATTAATTCTGCTTCCCTGTGTGATTCGGTGGCTGACTGCGTTGATAGAACAGATGAGAGAAACTGTAGTGGGCAAAGTAAGTAGACGATTCCATCTACTTTAAGCATCTGCGTCTCGGCGAGGTGGGCTCGCTAGTCATAAGGACCGCTAGTCATAAGGACCGCTAGTCATAAGGACCGCTATTCATAATTCAAAATCGGGGTCGCTATTCATAATTTATATTGGGGGTCACTACTCATAAGGGCCGCTATTCATAATACGAAAATAGGGTCGCTATACATAATATTGAATGAGGGTCGCTAGTCATAATAAGAGAAGAGGACCGCTATTCATAATACGAGAGTAGGACCGCTACTCATAATACGAAATGGGGGTCGCTAGTCATATTACGAGAAGGGGACCGCTACTCATAATACGGAATGAGGACCGCTATTCATAATACGAGATGAGGGTCGCTAGTCATTATACGAGAAGAGGACCGCTACTCATAATACAGAATGAGGACCGCTAGTCATAATACGAGAAGGGGACCGCTACTGATAATACGGAATGAGGACCGCTATTCATAATACGACAAGAGGGTCGCTAGTCATAATACGAGAGTAGGACCGCTACTCATAATACGAAATGGGGGTCGCTAGTCATAATACGAGAAGAGGGTCGCTAGTCATAATATGGAATGAGGGTCGCTTTATATTCATAATACGAGAAGAGGGTCGCTAGTCATAATACGAGAAGAGGACCGCTACTTACAATACGGAATGAGGGTCGCTAGTCATAACATGAGAACAGGATCGCTACTCATAATATGGAATGGGGGTCGCTAGTCATAATATGGAGTGAGCGTCGCTAGTCATAAATGTGAGAAGAGGGTCGCTATTCATAATACGAGAAGAGGACCGCTACTCATAATACGGAATGAGGGTCGCTAGTCGTAATATGAGAACCGGATCGCTACTCATAATATGGAATAGGGGTCGCTAGTCATAATGTGAGATGAGGGTCGCTTTTCATAATACATGCAGGCTACGCCATCTATGAACTACGAAAATTGTTGGTAATTATGTACATGTACAAAGTAGGGAATACTGCGGGGAGGATGGGCCGAATGGGTGGGGGGGGGGGGGGGGGGGGGGTCGATGAGTCGCGTACGTTATTGGGCACGCCTTTTTTCTTTATTTGTTAAAGTGATCCAGGTAAAGTGTCTAACTCCACGAAAAATACTTGGAGCTTCCTCGTTTCTCTTCTGACGTGTTGTTTAGCTTATGGTAAGAGAAGAATAAAATAGGGTTCGATTTTTTCAAATGTTCCTTTAGTATGAAGATAATTATCATTGAAAATCATTATTTCAAAAGCGTTAGCTAACGGCTTTGATAAAAAGTACAATTGTCGTCGCTGAACACGTCCTGCCAGCGCGCGTGGGAAATTTTCCCGACCCACTGAACTTTGAGCCTAACGTGCGCAAATTTCATGAATTCCGTACCGTCTGTAGCTGTATACACGGGTGCGGATATCGTCAAGATCAAACGGATGATTATTACTGCGACAAATCTACAACAGACCATCAGTATTCGGTGATAAAATATGAACTCAATATTCGTTTTCTTTCAAACTTTTTACAAATCTTTCAATTCTATTTTACAATGATATTGATATAGGATTGAAGTCTCAATGTCAGTTTGTGCAATATCTGACACTTTACACGGATCACTTTAAGAAATGTATTGTGTTTGTAAAATAAGTATATGTACAGTATATGTTATCAGGTTCGATTCCACGACCTATTTAAGTTAACCGCATACCGCGCGCATTCGCGCGATTCCAGGAATGAGTTATATTTATTCGCCATGTGGCATAATGTGTGTTTTGTAGGGGCGTCGATCACGGGGGGGATGGGGGGGGGGGATATATCCCCAATATTTCAGATGGGGGGGATGGCCTGTATTATCATCCCCCCCCCCCCCCCCAATATTTGGGGTTCAGAAATATATAATAACATTATAATTAAGAAGCATTGCCCCCTCTCATGAATGGAAGTTGTTACTATAGTCGTCTTTAAACCAGTTTTTGATAATGCTACACTGCTCAAATCCAAAATTTTCCGGGGCTTCGCCCCTGGAACCCCCATTAAGATTATTTGACCCAGTCCCAGCCCTGTACTCATTAAATAGTTTTATTCAGGACTTCTCTCTTGGCAAACTTTCAGGCGATCCTGGCCCACTGTGCGTCTGCGCTTCGCTCACTAAAATTGAGCTAACTTTTCAATAGTTAATTGTATTTCTGGATATAAAAAATCCAAAAGCTTCGCCCCCTGGACCCCCAATAAGCTTTCCAATGTAGGTATCCATTGACTTATTCTTTTCAGGGTTCCATCAGGATGATTGCAATCGGCAGTATTTATCTATCAGACTAAAATTCATCCATACTTGGACAGAGCCCTCATCAAAGCAAGAGCTTGCAATGTGCACTTAATAATCTTCCAATCTCTATACAGCTAACTAATCAAAAGCCAATTAACTAAAGAATAGTTAACTCTATATTTACATATATACAACATATTTATATCTGGATATTACAAATCTTAAAGCTTCAGGGGGCTCCGACCCCTGGACCCCCAATAGGCTTCCCAATGTGGGTATCCCATGACTGATGCTATTCAGGGTTCCATCAGAATGCTTCCAAATATGAATATATCAGGCTAAAGTTCATATTGGACAAAGCCCAGCTCATAACATGATGCTTGCAATGTGCACTTAATAATCTTCCAATTTCTAAACAGCTGAATTCAAAAGCTTTGGGCCCCCTAACCCCCCCCCCCCCCCTCAGCCATGAAAACCCGGGTACGCTGCTGGGTTGTCGCTTCGCTCCCTCGCCAGAGATGGTCAACATTACGAATCATCCCCCCCAATGGCGAGAAGAAATCGACGCCCTTGGTGTTTTGATTTATTAAAGCTTAGTGATGAAGCAGACGTGAGTTTTATTTCTCTCCTGATCGACATTATACAAGTACATACACAAAATGTATGTTTTCAATAAATGTTTTTGACAAATATTCGGGGCCGTGTGCCCCCCCCCCCCCTCATAGCTACGCCACAGCAATTAGGATGTCCCCCATCCAAATTTCCCTTTTTTATTATCATTTTGTTGCTTATTCATTTTTTATGGTTAACGACCCTCTTCTCGTATAGTGACCCTCATTCCATTATGACGACCCTTATTCCGTATTATGAGTAGCGGTCCTTTTCTCGTACTATGTGTAGCGACCCTCTTCTCGTATTATGACTAACGGTCTTCTCGTATTATGAATAGCGACCCTCATTCCATATTATGACCAGCGACCCTCTTCTCGTATTATGACTAGCGACCCCCATTTCGTATTATGAATAGCAACC